>PISW01006587.1:58231-106007 GCA_004023785.1 Mungos mungo
AGGGAAAGAGAGTTGGGGAGAGAGAGGGATGCAAAACTTGAGAGACTATTGAATGCTGAAAATCAACTGAGGGTTGAAGGGGAAGGGGGAGGGGGGAAAAGAAGTGGTGGTGATGGAGGAGGGCACTTATGGGGAAGAGCACTGTGTGTTGTATGGAAACCAATCTGACAATAAACTATTTTTAAAAAATAAATAAAAAATAAAAAGAAAGAAAGTAAAAAAAACACTACTTTGGCTATTCGGGGTCTTTTGTGGTGCCATACAAATTTTAGGATAATTTGTTCTAGATTTGAGAAGAATGCTGGTGTAACTTTGATTGGGTTGCATTAAATGTGTAGCTTGCTTTGGGTAGTTTTGACATTTTAACAATATTTATTCTTTGAATCCAGACCATGAAATGTTTTTCCATTTCTTTGTGTCTTCTTCAGTTTCATTCATAAGCTTTCTGTAGGTATCATCATACAGATCTTTACATCATTGGGTAGGTTTATTCCTAGGTATTTTGTGGTTTTTCTGCAATTGTCAATGGGATGTTTCTTGATTTTTATTTATGTTGCTTCATCTTTGGTGTATAAAAACACAACCAATTTTTTTACACTGATTTTGTATCTTGAGGCGTTTCTGAATTCATGTGTCAGTTCTAGCAGACTTTGGGAGGGAGTTGTCCACCAAAAGTCGGGTTTTCCATGTAGAGTATCATGTCCTCTGTGAAAAGTGAAAGTTTGACTTCATTTTTGCCAATTCTGATGCCTTTTATTTCATTCTGTTTTCTGTTTGCTGATTCTAGGACTTACAACACTATGTTAAACAAAAGTGGTGAGACAGAGCATCCCTGTCATGTTCCTGATTTCAGGGGGAAAGCTCTCAGGTTTTCCCCATTGAGAATGGTATTACCTGTGGAAATTATCACCAATGACTTTTATGATGTTTAAGTATGTTCTGTCTATCCTGACTTCCTTGAGGGTTTGTATTAAGAAATGATGCTACATTTTATCAATGCTTTTTCTGAATGTATTGACTGGATCATATGGTTCTTTTCTTTTCTTGTGTTAATGTGATGTATCACATTGTTTGATTTCCAGATATTGAACCAGGCCTGGAACCCAGAAATGAATCCCACTTGATCATGGTGAATAATTCTTCTCATATGCTGTTTAACTCCATGTGCTGATATCTTGTTGAGAAAGTTTGCATCCATATTCATTAGAGATATTGGCCTGTAGTCCACTTTTTGTCCTGGGTCTTTGTCTGGTTTCCTAATAAAAGTGATGCTGGCTTAGTAGAATGGGTCCAGAAGTTTTCCATTTCTATTTTTTGGAACAGCATGAGAAGGATAGGTATTGACTCTGTTTTAAATATATGGTGGAATTTCCCAGGGAGGACTTCTGGGCCAGGACTCTTATTTATTGGAAGATATTTGATAACTGATTGAATTTTTTCACTGATTATGGGTCTGTTCAAATTTTCTGTTTCTTCCCTTTTGAGTTTTGGAAGTGTGTGTGGGTGTTTATGAATTTGTCCATTTCTTTCATGTTGTCCAGTTTGTTGGCATATAATTTTTCATAGTATTCCCTGATAGTTGCTCGTATTTCTGAGAGATTTGTTGTAATGAATACATTTTCATTAGTGATTTTACCTATTTGGGTCCTCCCTCTTTTTTTTTTTTCTTCGAAGCCTTGATTGAGGATATAAATTTTGTTTAATTAAAAAAAAGCCAAATCTTGGTTCCATTGATCTCTTCTACTTTGTTTTTATTCTATATTTTATATTTCTGCCTAGATCTTTATTATTTTTCTTCTTCTGCTGGGGCTGGGTTGTCTTTGCTGTTATGCTTCTAGTTCCTTTAGATTTTGTATTTGGGATTTTTCTTGTTACTTAACATAGGTCTGGATTGCAATGTATTTTCCTCTTAGGACTGCCTTACTGCATCCCAAAGGTTTTCCGTTGTTGTATTCTCATTTTCTTTTGTTCCCATATATTTTTCAATTTCTTCTCTAATTGTCTGGCTGACCCTTCGTTCTTTAGTAAGATGTTCTTTAACTTCCATGTTTTCCATGTTTTCCAGACTTTTTCCTGCGGTTGATTTCATGTTTCATAGCATTGTGATCTGAAAGTGTGTATGGTATAATGTCAATTCTTTTATATTTATTGAAGGCTGCTTTATGACCCAGTATGTGATCTATCTTGGAAAATGTACCATGCGCATTTGAGAGAAAAGTGTATTCCAATGGTTTGGGATGTAGAGTTCTAAATATATCTGTCAAGGCCATCTAGTCAAATGTATTGTTCATGGCCACTGTTTCTTGCCTAGTTCTCTGTCTAGATGATCTATAAATTTCTGTAATTGGAGTATTAAAGTCACCTGCAATTAACACATTCTTAGAAATAAGATAGCTTATGCTTGTGATTGTTTTATAAATTTGGGTGCTTTTGAATTCAGCTTGTAGACAATTATAATTGTTAGCTCTTCCTAATGGATAGACCTAATAATTATTATATAAGGGCCTTCTTCATCTCTTGTTAAAGCCTTAACTTTAAAATATAATTTGTCTGATATAAGTATGTATACTCCCGCTTTCTTTTGACTTCCATTAACATGTTTGATAGTTTTCCATTTCCTCACATTCAATCTGAAGGTGTCCTCAGATCTAAGAGTCTCTTGTAGACAGCAAATATGTAGGTCTTTTTTTTTTTTATCCATTCTGCTGCCTTATGTCTTTTGATGGCAGCATTTAGTCCATTTACATGCAGTGTTATTATTGAAAAATATTAGTTTAGAGTCATTGTGTTCTCTGTAGAGTTCATGCTTGTAGTGGTGTCTCTGGTACTTTGTGGTACTTGTAACATTTCTCCAGAGTCCCCCTTAGGATCTCTTGTTGGGTTGGTTTGGTGGTCATGAATTCCTTCAGTTTTTGTTTGTTTGGGAATGTCTTTCCTACTATTCTGAATTACATGCTTGCTGGATAAAATTTTTTGGATGCATATTTTTTATGTTCATCACGTTGAAGATTTCCTGCCATTCCCTTCTGGCCTGCCACATTTCAGTAGATAGGTCTGCTACCTATCCTCATTTGTCTATATTTGTATGTTAAGACCCTTTTATCCCTAGCTGCTTTCAGAATTCTCTCTTTATCTTTGAGTTTTCCCAGTTGACTATGATATGTCATGCAGAAAATTGATTCAAGTTATGTCTGAGGGGAGTTTTCTCTGCCTCTTGGATTTCAATGCCTGTTTCCTTCATCAGATTGGGGAAGTTCTCAGTTATTATTTGTTCAAGTTCTCCTTCAGCCCCTTTCTCTCTCTCTTTTTTTGGAATTCCTATGATACAGATATTGTGCCCCTTAACTGAATCACACATTTTTAAAATTCTCCTTTTGTGCTCCCGGATCAATTTATCTTTTTCTTGGTTTCTTCTTTTTCTATAATTTTCTCTTCTAATTCACCTATTCTCCTCTCTGCCTTTTCTATCCATGCTGTGGCTACCTCCATTTTATTTTGTACCTCATTTTTAAATTCATCATGGCTTTTTGGAAGATTCTTGATCTCTGCAGCAGTGGTGTCTCTGCTGTCTTCTATGCTTTTTTCAAGTTCAGGGATTAGTTTAATGACTATTGTCCTAAATTCTTGTTCAGTTATGCTGATTATATCTGTTTTGATCAATTCATTAGCTGTCATTTCCTCCTGAAATTTTTGAGGCAATTCTTCTGATTCAACATCTTGGCCAATTTTCTATCCCTTGTAATATATAAAAGCTTGTTATTGCTATGCCCCTGTGAGCACTACTATATTAATGGGGAGTCATACACTGTCCAGACCCTAGTCATTCAGGAGGTGTTTTTTTGAGATTTTTACTTGGCCTTTGTTGTTGTTACTTTGGTAATTTTATCTCCCTACATGTAGTGATGTTTTGGACCCTCAACCATATGTGCTTTAATTTGTTCCTTGAATTAGCTCTGAAAGGGAATACAAACTGAAAAGCAGGGAACAAAAACACACAAACACACAAAAAATAATACAAACAAACACGCAAAAAAAAAATCTAAAAACAAAAAAACAAAAACACCAGCTACAAGTAAAGAACAGGTTGGAAGCACTGCTGATAGAAGAGCATATACAAAGAGAGAAATAACAGGGGTGGGGAAAATGAAAAATAAAAACAAACATTGAATAGGCAAAGAGCATAAAACTCTTAATCCTGAGAGACATAAAAGAAAATAAGGAGAAAGTGAGGAAAAATAAATGAGCTAAAGTTACCCAGAGAAACTATATGGCATGATTATTCCCGCAAGAGAGAAAGGAAAGGAAAGAGGGAAGTGTAGACCATGCAGAAATAAAATAGATTAAATATTTCTGTTTAAGCAAACCAGTAACAAAGAGTAACCAGCCTAAAGGATGGAGGAAATAAGGAGAAAAGAGAGAATATTGACCTAGAATTAATCCAGGCATTGATGCAGCATTGGTCTGAGGACCAATCCCTGAGGCTCGCCTTGGTAGTTGGGGGAGAAAAAGGTGACCCCTAGTCCCTTCTTCTTGGACCCGTGTCCCAAATCACTCCTTTGGATCTGTAATCACTGTGCCAGGGGCGCAGATGAGGTAGTCTGTCTTGCTCCATCATCTCCCGTGTCCCGTGCTTAACTCCCACTCCATTAATTAAGAAGTGCCTCCGAATGTGGCCAGATATGTGGTCCCCTGGCTGGTTTTGTCCTGTGCTGCAGCACTTGAGGAGAGGGGACCAGTTTCTCCTGTTGCAGCCCACCGAAACTGGGGGTGGCTCCCCTCCTCTCCAAGTGTGTGAACAAGGCAGCCAGCCCCAGTCCAAAGAAAGCCCTGCAGTTAGAGATCGGATTTCTCTCCAAACATTCTACAGTTAGAGATTAAATTCCTCTCCATTGGGGTTTGAAGTTTTTCTCTTGTCCAGATATAGTCCTACACTTCCCCAGCTGCTCTTTCTTTCCGTTGTCTCTTCCAAGAAGGGGATTCTTCCCCTCCATGTCTACATGGCCTATTTTATCTCCAACAGTTCGCAATCACCCACATATGGGCTCTCCAGTTTTCCCAGTTTCTCCTTGGTAAACTCCATTTCTTTTCCTCCGAGACCCTTGGGGTTTGAAGTCTTTTGGTTTCAGCCTTTCTCTGTTTGAGAGATTTGGGAAGTACAGATCCTCCTTCATATCCACCATGTTGGCTCCACTCAAAACTTTAGAGATTTTTATGCAATTGAAGTTAACTTGTCTGCTTCAAAAATCTTGCCATCCTGCATGGAAAGCGCGAGGATCCCTTAGCTTTCAACATTCCAGCCATCCATGGCAGGCAGCCCTAGCATGGAGTATTCTGCAACTCCCAGCCTACTCCAGCCACAGTTTCAGCAAGCCAGTGAAACTCACCAAGTGCATACAGTCTACATAAGGAATGACCACAAACAAGAGCATTATTTCTAGTTTAGGATAAAGCTGTTTTTTTCTAATTCATAAAAACAAACACAGAAAGTCCAGCAAAATGAGTAGACAGAATAATATGCTCCAAAAAAAGAACAAGACAAAACCTCACAAAAAAAGATAAAAGGAAATGGAGATAAGACATGTACTCGATAAAGACCTTAAAGTAAATGATTTTAAAGATGCTCACCAAATAGGATAGAAGAGTAGAAGAACTCAAGAAACTTTCAATAGAGAAATAGAAAATATATGCTATGGGGGGGGGCAAGATAGCAGATAAATAGGGAGCTCTGTAATTTTCACCTGCTGGCATCTATCAAACTAAGAAAGACTGAAGGCACAGTGCTCTGATCTACAAGAGTGGGAACAACATACACAGAGTCCACAGAGAGGACAGCCTCATGCATGAGTGAGTGCAAAATTGGGAAGGTAAAAATGGGCTGGGGCCTTGAGGCTTGGACAAAAGGGAGCCCCATACTGTGCAATACATCGAGGAGCAACCAGAGACAGGGAGAGATGAGAGGAAGAGAAAGAGAGGTTGAAATGCACATAGAGCTGTCTCTGAAGAAGATAAAAACCTCAGCCCAGGACGGAGAGGGATCACATCATCCCACCTGTAACTGCAGGGCACGGGGAAAGAGATCCATCCCCTTTAGCTGGCATGTGTTTTACTTGGGCTTGGCACACTGATCCCTGGCGGCACCAGGAGAAACAGCTGCCAAACTCTGCCAATTCGATCCCTGGCTAAGAAACTGCCAACCCTGTAGGAGTACATCTCATCTCAGGCAGTATCATTAAAGTGTGTGGACTCAGATTTGGAAACAAGACAGGGCTTGGAAAATACAACTTGTCCCGCCCACAGCACAGAGACATCAGACCCAAAGAAGTGGGTTGCAATCCTTGGTTCCAGAAAGGATTGAAGCACCACCATTCTCCCCACAACCACCAAGGCGGGGCCTCAGAGAGAAGCCCTCCAGACCTACCTACACCAAACCACACCCACTCTCACTGGAGAGTTACCTTTTTTCCTTTTTTTTTCTTTTTCTCCTCTTCCCACTCCTGAGCCCAGAAAAGACCCACATTGATGCATTGCAGTGAGTAGATCAATTCTTGCCATTCAGATAGATTTTCCCTTAGTGCATTCTTATCTCTGGTTTTACCCTTTTAGACTGCCCTTGGTCTTTTGTTGTTTTTGTCCGTCTCGCCTTTTTCCTTTTAATTTTTCTTTTCTTTCTGTTTTTCCGCCTCTTTTCTCTTTTGTCTTGCTTGTTTCTTTCATTGATGTGTGCATTTGTGTGCTTTTGTTCCATGTGTGTTTGTCTGTCTGTTTTTCTTTTAGGGCTACCTCAAGAAACAAGCCAAAGTACACATAGTAGAGAGGCCCAAATATCATTGAATAGGGAAATAAAGTAACCAAGGGCACAACAAAAGAAACTGAGAGACACCATTAAAAGAATACTTCCTGAATGGACAGACCTGGAAAGTCAATGAGCCTCCGTTAATATAGCAATACTAACAGGTTCAGAGCAAATAACAAGCTTTTAAAACTCACAAGAGACAGAGAGTTTGCAAAAATAATGCAACAAAAGAACTCTCTTATAAGGAAACCCCAGGAAGAAGTCACAGTCACAGAACTGCTCAAAACAGACATAGGCAACATAATGGAGCTATAATTAAGAATAATAGTCATAAAATTAACTGCTAGGCTAGAAAAAAGCCTGGAAGTAATCAAAGAAGCTATTGATACAAAGACTAGGGACCTTATTAATAGTTGTGACAACTTCAAAAGATACAAATGAGGTGCATAATAAAATGGAGGGGGCCAATGAACGGATTGAAGAGGCAGAGAGGAGAATATGTGAATTAGAAGACACAGTTATGGAAAAAGAGGAAGCTGCGAATAAGAGAGAGAAATTGATCCAGGAGCATGAAAGGAGAATTCGAGATCTGAGTGATACAATAAAATGGAACAATATTCATATCATAGGAATTCCTGAAGAAGAAGACAGATAAAAAGGTCCTGAAGTGGTGTTTGATTAAATTATAGACAAGAAATTCCCCAACAGGGGAAGAAAATAGACATTGAAATCCAATAGGCACAGACAACTCCCGTCAGATGTAACTCGAATTAAGCTTTGGCACAATATATCATAGTGAAACTGGGAAAATATTAAGATAAGGAGAGAATTCTAAAAGCGGCTAGGGAAAAAGGGCCCTAACATACAAAGGGAAACCTATCAGAGTGGTTATAGACCTAACTACTGAAACTCGGTAGGCCAGAAAGGAATGGCAGGAAATCTTCAAAGTGATGAACAGAAAAAAAATATGCAGCCAAGAATCCTTTATCCAGCAAGATGGTCATCCAAAATAGACGGAGAGATAAAGGTTTTCCCAAACAAACAAAAATTGAGAGACTTCATCACCACCAATCCGGCTGTACCAGAAATCTTAAGAGAGACTTTATGAGGGAAATGTTGCAAGGAATACAAGGTACCAGAGACAACACTACAAGCACCAACGCTATAGAGAATACACTGAATCTAAACCCATATTTAAAAAAAAAATAACACTGAATGTTAATGCACTGAATGCTCCAATCATTTTTTATCAGAATGGATAAAAACCCGAAATCGGTCTATTTGCAGTCTATAAGAAACTCATTTTAGACCTGAAGACACCTTCAGATTGAAAGTAAGGAGATGGAGGAATATCTATCATGTGACTAGAAGTAAAAGAAGGCCAGAGTAGCCAAACTTATCTCGGACAAACTGTACTTTATAGTAAAGCCAGGGGAAAAAAAAGGTGAAGAAAGACATTATATAATAATTACAGGGTCTTTCCATAAGGGAGAACTAACTATTATACTCATCTATGCGCCTAATGAAACCAAGAGTTGTTTTTTGAAAAAATAAACAAAATTGATAAACCTTTCATCAGGCTCCTCAGAACGAAAAAGGAGAACACCCAAATAGACATAATCAAAAATGAAAATGGATATATTATAACCAATCCCTCAGAAATACAAGCAACCATCAGGGAATACTATGAAAAATTATGTGCCACCAACTGGACAACCTTGAAGAAATGGACAAATTCCTAAACACACATGATATACCAAATTTAAACCAGAATAGATAGAAAATCTGAAGAGACCCATAAACGGTAAGGAAATCAAATCAGTTGTCAAAAATCCCCAAACGAATAATAACCCAGGGTCAGATGGCTTCCCTGGGTAATTCTACCATTCACTTTAACAGAGACCCAACAATTCTACCATTCATTTAAAGCAGAGTTAATACCCATCCTTCGCAAGGCATTCATAAAATAGAAATAGAAGGAAAACTTCCTGACTCGTTCTAAAAAGCCAGCATCACTTTGATTCCCAACAAAAAAAGAGAACTACAGGCCAATATCCTTAATGAATACAGATGTAAAAATACTCAAGATACTAGCAAATTGATTTCAACAGCATATAAAAGAATAATCCACTATGATTAAGTGAGATAAATTCCTGGGTAACAGGGCTGGTTCAATATTCACAAATCCATCAATATAATACATCATGTTAACAATAATAAATAATAAAAACCATATGACACTTTTGATAGATGCATAAAAAGCATTTGACAAAATACAACATGCTTTCTTAATAAAAACCCTTGAAAAAGTTAGGATAGAAGGAATTGACATAAACATTATGAAAGCAATTTATGAAAAGCTCACAGCTAATATCATCCTCAATGGAAAAAAACTGATATCTTTCCCCCTGGGATCAGGAACAAGAGAGGGATGTCCACTCCCACCACTGTTGTTTAACATAGTGCTGGAAGTCCTAGTATCAGCAATAAGACAACAAAATGAAGTAAAAGACATCAGAATTGGCATAGATGACGATGAAAACACTCACTGTTCACAGATGAGATGATACTCTACAGGGAAAACCCAATTGAGTCCACCAGAAGCCTTCTAGAACTGATCAATGAATTCAGTAAAGTTGCAGGGTACAAAATTAATGTACAGAAATTGGTTGCATTCCTATACACCAATAATGAAGCAGAGGAAAGAGAAATCAAGAAACTTATCCCATTCACAGTTGCAAGAAAAACCATAAAATATCTAAGAGTAACCTAATCAAGGATGTAAAAGACCTATATAATGAAAACTATAGAAAACATATGAAAGAAATTAAAGAAGACAACAAGAATTGGAAAAATATTCCATGCTCATGGTTCAGAAGAATAAACATTGCGAAAATGTCATTACTACCCAAAGCAATTTACCCATCCAATGCAATCCCTATTAAAATTGCATCAGTGTTCTTCTCAAAGCTAGAACAAGCTATCCTAATATTTGTATAGAACCATAAAAGACCCTGAAGAGCCAAAGTAATATTGAAGAAGAAAACCAAAACGGGAGACATCCCAATCGCAGACTTTAGCCTCTCCTACAAAGTTTTCATCATCAAGACAGTATGGTATTGGCACAAATACAGACACATCGACCAATGGAATAGAATAGAGAACCCAGAACTGGGCCCACAAATGTATGGCCAATTAATTTTTGACAAATCAGGAAAGAGTATCCAATAGAAGCACTGCCTCTTTAGCATGTGGTGCTGGGAGAACTGGACAGCAACATGCAGAAAAATGAAACTAGACCACTTTCTTACACCATACACAAAAATAAATTCAAAATGAATGAAGGACCTGAATGTGAGACAGGAAGCCATCAAAATCCTCTAGGAGAAAGTAGGAAACAACCTCCTTGACCTCAACCGCAGCAATTTCCTACTTGATACATCTTCAAACACAAGGGAAATGAAAGCAAAAACGAACTATTGGGTCAAGATAAAAATCTTCCTCACTGCAAAGGAAACAATCAAGAAAACTAATAGGCAACCGACGGAATAGGAAAAGATATTTGCAAGTGACATATCAGATAAAGAGCTAGTATCCAAAATCTACAAGGAAATAACCAAACTCCACATCCAAAAAATGAATAACCCAGTGAAGAAATGGGCAGAAGACATAAACAGACACTTCTCCAAAGAGGACATCCAGATGGCCAACAGGCACATGAAATGATGCTCAACATCACTCATCATCAGGGAAATACAAATCAAAAGCACACTGAGATACCACCTCACGCCAGTCAGAGTGGCTAAAATGAACAAATCAGGAGACTATAGATGCTGGTGAGGATGTGGAGACAAGGGCACCTTCCTACACTGTTGGTGGGAATGTAAACTGGTGAAGCCGCTCTGGAAAACTGTATGGAGGTTCCTCAAAAAACTATCAAAAGAATGCCCCTATGACCCAGCAATAACACTGCTAAGGATTTCCCCAAGGGATACAGAAGTGCTAACACATAGGGTCACATGTACCCCAATGTTCATAGAAGCACTGTCGACAACAGCCAAATCATGGAAAGCAGTCTTGAGGTTATTCAAAGGGCTATAAATAAGACAATCTTATGATCTAACAATTGCACCAGTAGGTATTTACCCAAAGGAGATATATATATATATATATATATATATATATATATATACATATATATATATATATATATATACACTAACAGGCACATACACCCTAATGTTAATAGCAGCATTATCTACAATAGCAAAATTATTGAAAGAGGCTTAAATGCTTACCAACTGAAGATTGCATAAAAAAGATGTGGTATATATACACAGTGGAATATTCTTAGTCATAAAAAATATTGAAATCTTGCCATTTGCAATGATGTTTGTGGAGTTAGAGAGTATTATGCAAAGCAAAATAAGACAGTCAAAGAAAAAATCCATATGATTTTATTCATATGTGCAATTTAAGAAAGATAGGAACATAGTGGGGGATTTCACAAAAGATTCTTAACTAGAGGGAACAAACTTATGTTTACCTGAGGGGAGGTGGGTGGGATGATGCTTATAGAAGTGATGGACATTAAGGAGGGAACTTGTGATGAGTACCAAGAGTTGTATATAAGTGATAAATCATTATATTCCATACGAGAAACTGTGACAGTGTATGATAATTAGCTGGAATTTAAAGAAAAAATTGGAAAGAAGAAACAACAACAACAACAACAATAGCAACAAACCCTAAAAGACAACCTATGGAATGGGAGAAGATATTTGCAAATGATGTATCTAATAAAGAGTTAGTATGTGAAATATATAAAGAATCTATACAACTCAACACCCAAAAAACAAAAACAAATAATCAAATTAAAACACGGGCGACGACATGAACATTTCTCAAAAGAAGACATATATGCTAAGTGAAATAAGTCAGGCAGAAAAGGAAAGATAGCATATATTTGCACTCATAGGTCTAACAGGAGAAACCTAACAGAGGACCATAGGGAGGGGAAGGGGAAAGAGAGTTGGGGAGAGAGAGGGACACAAATCATGAGAGACTATTGAATACCAAAAACGAACCGAGGGCTTAAGGGGGAGGGGAAGGGGGAAAAGAGGTGATGGTCATTGAGGAGGGCACTTGTGGGGAGAAGCACTGGGTGTTATATGGAAACCAATTTGACAATAAACTATTATTTAAAAAACCCCAAAACAAAACAAAGAAGAAAATCACACCTAGATGTTATAATTCTGAAACCTATGTTTGTGTTTCTTATATACCACCCTTTTCAATAAATATTTATTGAATGAATAAATGAACTTCTAAATCAATGTAATTTGAGGGACAATTCATATTCTCTGAATTACAAAATATTTACATTTACTTTGCTTGATAATACCTAAAATTTTTATTAAGTGGAACATATCCCTTCAGCTTAAAATGATAAGCAACTAAATATAGCATCCACAATGTTCATTAATAGTATCAGTGAACATGGAAATGGTTAATTAATAAACTCAGAACCACCAGTGCTTTAAAAATAGTGGGTATTGCATGTGCATGCACACGGACGCCTGTACACACACACACACACACACACACACACACACACAAGGAGACATACAGATGGCCAACAAATACATGAAAATATGCTCAATAGAACTCATCTTAGGAAAATGCATATCAAAACTACAATGAAATATGATCTCATGTCTGCTAGAATGGCTCACGTCAAAAACATAAGAAGTAAGTGTTGGTGAGGATGTAGAGAAGAAAGGAACCCGTGCTCAATGTTGGTAGACGAATGCAAATTGGTGCAGGCACTGTGGAAGACAGTATGGAGATTGCTCAAAAAGTTAAAAGTAGAACTACAACTGTCCTACAGTAATTGCATTACTGGGTATTTACCCCAAAATAGAAAAACACTAATACAAAAGTATACTTTAACTCCTGTATTAATTGTAGCATATTTTCAATAGCCAAGATATGGAAGCAGCCCAAGCATCTATGAAGTGATGAATGGATAAAGAATATAAATATGATATATTTACACACAGTGGAATATTATTTAGCCATAAAAAATGAAATATTGCCATTTATAATAATCTGCTTGGAGCTAGAAAGTATAATTCTAACAACATATGTCAGTCAGATAAAGACAAATGCCATACGACTTCACTCATATGTGGAATTTTCTTTAAATTTTTAATGTTTTATTTATTTTTGAAAGAGAGAGAGAGAGAGAGAGAGAGAGAGAGAGAGAGAGAGAGAGAGAGAGAGAGAGAGCACATGCAGAAGAGGGGAAAACAGAGAGGGAGATACAAAATCTGAAGTAGGCTCCAGGGCACAAAGCCCGACGCAGGGCTCAAACTCATGAACCATGAGATCATGACCTGAGCCAAAGTCGAACACTTAGCCAACTGAGCCACCCAGGAGCTCCACTCATATATGGAATTTAAGAAACAAAACAAATGAGGAAGTGAATAAAAAAAAAGAGACAAACCAAAAAATACTCAACTAGAAAGAACAAACTGATGGTTATCAGAAGAGAGGTGCATGGGATTAAGCATGAAATATGTGATGGATATAAAGAGTACACTTATCATGGAGAGCACTGAGCAATACATAGCATTGTTGAATCATTATATTGTACAACTGAAACTAATATAACACTGTATGTTAACTACACTGGAATTAAATTTTAAAAACAAATAGAAATACATATATAAAAATTATCTATCATCTATCTATCATCTGTTTATATATCTATCTAATCTTATTGTTTTTGTTTCTTTGGAGAACCCTCACTAATGTCGATTTGAGTACCAAGAATGGTTTTAGAGGAACAATAGATTAAGGCTATGTTTCCTGAAATGATTATGGGGTTTCTGGAATTATCTCTCTAACCTGATTAGATTTAAAATCTAATGACTCTGGGGCATCTAGGTGGCTCAGTCAGTTAAGTAGCCGACTTTGGCTAAGGTCATGATCTCACAGTCCATGGGTTCGAGCCCCGCATTGGGCTCTGTGCTGACAGCTCAGAGCCTGGATCCTGCTTCAGATTCTGTGTCTTCCTCTCTCTCTGCCCCACCTCTGCTCATGCTCTGTCTCTCTGTCTCTCAAAAATAAATTTTTTAAATGTTAGAAATTTTTAAAAATAAATAAAAATAAAAATTAATGACGTTGCTTCCAGTAGTAAAAAGAACACTGAAAGCCCATGATGTGAATTGTTCACAAAGATATACAAAACAGCATAATTGGATACTCCTAATCAACCACTTATAAGAAACAAGGAATTATGTGACTTGGAATAGGACTTTTGAATATATTTTGAAGGTTTGGGAATATAATAACATTGGTAAGCTGTTCTTCTTGTCACTGGACAAAGTAGCAAAGAAAAGGACGAGCTCAGAAATACAAATAGCCAACTCAAGCACCCTATAAGTCACCTAAGAGCTTCTCGTGTGTCTTGTTGGAGAGCCTCATTTCCTGTAGACACAAGGCTGAAATTGCTGAAAATCAAACACAGACATATCATCCTATAATTTGCTGAATTAAAACCAAATTGAACTCTCAGATTCACAGGGGCTCTATTGTTAAAGTGACGTCACTAACTGGGAAGGAATTGGATAGTAAAAATAAATAAACAAAACCTCATTTAAAATGGAGTCATGAAGCCCTGAAGTAGGGGGAACCTCACACACTACAACTCATTTTAAGAAATATTTCTTGGGACGCCTGAGTGGCTCATTCGGTTAAACGTCTGACTTCAGTTAGGGTCATAATCTCTCAGTTTGTGAGTTCGAACCCCTCATCATGCTTTCTGCTGTCAGCAAAGAGCCTGTTTGGATCCTCTGCTCCCCTCTCACTCTGTCCCTCCCCTGCTGGTTCTCCCCCTATCTCTCTCAAAATAAATAAACTTAAAAAAGTAAGTATTTCTTGTAATCACCAACAGCAAAAAGCTTACTTTACATAATTTAGCCAGAGAAAGGAAAACTTTCTCCTTGTCCAATAATTGCCCAGCCTCCTCCACTATGAAAGCAAACCCCTCTCCTTTATCCTATAAAAGCAAACCCTTCACAGACTTGTTTGTTGTTCACCATAATTTCCCTGTCCTAAATTGCAAGCACTTTGTTATACCCAAATAAATCCATTTTGTTGATAAAATAACTGGTTCTTTTTTTTTCTTTAAAGGTCAACAGGATGTTGTAAGTTGGTATGAGGCCATATTGTAAGGCCCTGATGAATTTGGGTACAATGAGCTCTTAAATTTTGATGTGTTTTCTTTGCTAGTGTTAAAGGTCTCCCACCCCTAGTGAGAAAGGCTTTCCCACTCCCAGCGATAGTAGCCAGTAATAGTGGTCTCAACCTTTCTACCCACAGTAGTATCAGTCTTTCCACACTGATCTGAGAAGATTAACTGCATTACCTGATGAAATAGTTTTGCCTCCTTTGAGGGAGTTAATATGCAAGGCAGTGCTGATTCTTCTCATGACCCTCCCGCCTACCCCTTTTTGTTTCTAGACTTATAGCTAGACTTAATTCCTAGCAGACCCCTAAAGGTTAAAGTCAAAATGTGATCCATGGTGAGGTGTGTTATACTCCAAGAGAACTACATGATTTTATTTTAACTTATACAAACAGAAATCTAGGGAGCATGTGTAGGAATGGATGCTAAATTTTGGGGATAATGGTGGAAAGAATTAAAGATGGACCAGGATGAATTTATTGACATAGACTCATTAAACAAAGATTCTGCACTTAATATTGTGGCTCCAGTAGTTAGAAGGGCTCTAACAATTTATTTGGTTGTTTGGTTGAAAGATGGACCAAAAGATGGCCCTCTCTAAATGAACTGGAAATGCTAGACATTTTTTGTTTTAATGTAGAGGAAAGGATTCAGAGGCTTAGGACATTGGAAAGTTAGAGTGGATTTATAATTTAAGACTGACTCTCCTATACTGGAAATGTCCAGGTGATATATCTTTTTACCAATATCTTGAGAAATCAATTTGGGAGGGAAGCCCCAGCATCCTTGAAGAACTCTGTGATAGCTGTTCTCTGTAGGCCAGACTATTCAGAAAAAACCCTAGCTATATAATCGGAAAACCTAAATGCAGTGGGATTAACTGGGCCCGAGGAAGGCAGGGGCAGGACCCTACCTCCAAAAACAAGGCAGATATGGTTACTGTAATGGACAGTAGAGACAAAGCAGCAATCACAATATTCTGACTCACAGATCTATGGCATTGGATAGTTAATCATGGTGTTCCTAGTAGTGAAATAAATAGAAAGCTTACCAATTCTTACCTGAACTATACAAATAAAAATGTTCTGGGTCAAGAGGACAAAAGTCTAATTGGAATTATAAAAAGAGAAATTCATAGTCCCTCAATCAATTCCCAGACTTGAATCAGCTCAGAAAAACAAAAAAACAAAAACAAAACAAAACAAACAAACAAACAAAAAACCTAGAATGAAGAGGGCACTGAGACCACTTGCAGAAGAACCCTGGTAAATTACCTAAAATTTATCCCATGTTACTTTTTTCTCCTGGACCTCCCCAAATTGTCCTATAGCTTCTTACCAAGGTGGCTATACACTAGGGAACAGAAAGTAGACTTTTTGAGGATTACTGGTCTCTGGCTCTGAACTGACACTGATTCCAAGAAACTCAAAACATCACTGTGGTCCTACAGTCAGAGTACGGGCCTATGGAGGTCATTTGATTAACGGAGTTTTAGCTCAGGAGCGTCTCACAGTGGACTTAATGGTTTCCTAAATGCATCCTGTGGTTATTTCCCCAGTTCTAGAATGCATAATCGGAATATAAATACTTAGCGTCTGGCATCTTAAAAAGGAGGAAAATAAGAGCAAATCAAACTCAAAGCAAGAAGGAAGTCAACAATAAAGATAAGAGCCTAAATCAATGAAATATAAAACAGAGAAAAAATCACAGGAACAATGCTACTTATTTGCAAATAACATAATTGATAAACTATTATCAGGAAAGAAAGAGCATATCATTATAGATCTCACAAACATTAAGAGAAAATTAAGAGAATATTATCAAATTTTACAGCAATAACATCAACAATAGAAAAACTTTTTGAAAGGCACGTTATGGAATTTCAATCAAGAAGAAAACTATCATTAATAAACAACAGTCAGGTAATTTATTAAAAAAACAACTGAGTAGTTACAAATTTTCACACAAAGAAAATTTTGGTTCCAGATAGCCTCAATAGTAAATTGTATTAAAATTTTAAGGATGCGAATTTGTGTAATGTGAAATTTACACAAATATTTCTAAAATATAGAAGAGTTAAGAACAGTTCAGAACTTACTATCCTGATACCCAAACCAGAAAAAAAAAGTAGATATCATACATAAAGAAAATTATAGATTATTCTCATGAATAGGCACATAATCCATAACAAAGTCTTAGCAAATTGAATTAAAATAATATAAAAAGGACAGGAGACACGATGGCCGAGAGATAGGAAGCTACATACTTTTTGCCCACCCGTATCTCTCAAACAAAGAAGGACTGAAGGCATAGGACACCGAACCACAAGAGTCTGGGAGGAAAAGAGAGTCCACTAAGAAGACAGCCTTATAGGTGAGTGATTGGGAACTGAGGAAGATAAAAATGGGCCAGGAAGTGGAGGTACGAGGGGAGAGAGTGCCTTCTGCAGAGAGCCTCAGAGACACAAAGGGAAGAGAAAGACAGGCCAAAACTGCTATAAACTGTCTCTGGAGAAGAGAAAAACCTTGGCCCGGGATGGAGAGGTACCCAATCATCCCATCTTTAACTGCAAAGCGTTCAGAGAGAGATCGTATCTCTAGCTGTGGTAATTTCTTTAGGCTAGGTGGGCCCCAATCCCAGGTGGCACCAGAAAAAACTGCTCCCCTACTCTCCCTACCCTATCCCTGGCTAGTAAGCCTCCCAGCCTGCAGGATTACATTTCAGGCAGTATCATTAAAGCACGAAGACTATCTGGAAACATGATGGGCTTGAGACATACAATACCACCCACCTTGGCTAAGACCACGGCACAGGGATATTGCCCAAAAGAGTGAGTTGCAATGCTTGATTCAAGAAGGGACTCGAGTACTGGCATTTACCTTCCCACAACCACCAAGGCGGGGCCTCAGGGAGCTGACCATGGGCCCTCAGTGGAGGCAAGACCTCCCTACACCAAATCACACCCATCTGAGCTAGAGAGCTGTCTTTTTCTTCCAGATCCCAGGCAAGACCAACATTGATGCATTGCTGTGATTAACACTAGATCAATTCCTGCTATTCAGATATATTTTCCCTTATCTCATTTTTATCTCTCATTTCCACTGGACTAGGCACTCTGGTCATTGGTTTGCTTAAACAGTCACATTTGCTCCATTTCCTTGATACACATTCTACACCTCCATCTCTACCTCCCTTTCTCTCTCTCTCAGGAATAATCAGACTATATAGTTCCCTATGGTAACACTATCTTTGTTTCTTTCTCCTATCTTCCTACCATATTCTCCTCTTTCTCTCTCTGAATTAAGCCTTTTAGTCTCTCTGCCTGGTCAATGTTCAATTTCTCTTCCACCCCACCCCTGTCACATGTCTCTTTGAATATGCTCTTCCATCAGCACGACCTCCACACTGATCTTTATTTGTAGCTGGGATTTCTGGTTTGATGATTTTAGACAGTCCTTTGTCTTGTGTTGTTTTTGTTCCCCACTTTTTTCCCTTTTGGTTTGCTTGTTTGTTTGACTTGTCTGTGTGTTCGTGTGCTTTTGTTCCCTGTGTGTTTGTCTGTCTGTTTTCCTTCTCAGGGCTACTTCAAGAAACAATCCAAAGTACACATGTTGGAGAGGTTCAAATATCACTACATGTAGGGAAATCAAATGACCAAAGGCACAATAAGAGAGACCGAGGGTCATCATTCACAAAGACCACTTCCTGAAAAGACAGGCCCAGGACAGTCAACGAGCCTCCCTTAATATAGCAATACTCACAGTCACAGAATGCATAACAAGCTTTGAAAACTCACAAGATACAGAAAGCTAGCCAAAATTATTAAACAGAGAAACTCCCCTCTAAAGAAATTGCAGGAAAAAGCCACAGATAATTTTTCAAAATATATAAAAGCAACTGAGCAAGAATTTAGGACCAAAGTCATAAAATTGATTGCTTGGCTTGAAAAACGCATGAAAGACACCAGAGAAGCTATTGCTACAAAGACGATGGACCTTAAGAATAGTTGTGATAAATTAAAAAATGCTATAAATGAGGTGTATAATAAAATGGAGTCGACCATTGCACGGACTGAAGAGGCAAGGAGGAGAATCGGTGAATTAGAAGACACAATTTTAGAAAAAGAGGAAGGTATGAAAAAGAAAAATTGATCCAGGAGCATAAAAGTAGAACTCAAGAACTGCGAAATGCAATCAAATGGAACAATATATGGATCATAGGAATTTCTGAAGAAAAAGAAAGAAAGGGAATGAAGGGGTACTTGAACAAATTATAGTCAAGAACTTCCCCAATCTGGGGAAGGAAACAGACATTGAAATCCAAGAGACCCAGAGAATTATCTTCAGATATAACTTGAATCCATCTTCTGCATGATGTATCATAGTGAAACAGGAAAAATATAAAAATAAATAAAGAGAAAATTCTGAAAGCAGCTAGGGACAAAAGGGCCTTAACACAAAGGAAGACCTATCAGAGTAGATACAGACCTACCTACTTAAACTTGGCAGGCTAGAAAGGAATGCCAGGAAACCTTCAATTTGATGAACAGAAAAAATATGCAGCCAAGAATCCGTTATCCAGCAACCTGTCATTCAAAATAGAAGAGGAGATAAAGGTTTTCCCAAATAAACAAAAATTGAAAGAATTCATCACCGCCAAACCAGCCCTACAAGAAATCTTAAGAGGGACTCTATGAGGGAAATGTTGCAAGGAACACAAGGTACCAGAGACACCACTAGAAGCATGAATCCTACAGAGAATACAATGACTCTAAACTTATATTTTTCAATAGTAACACTGAATGTAAATGGACTAAATGCACCAATAAAAATACAGAGTGTAGCAGAATGGATAAAAAACAAAATCCATCTATTTACTGTCTTCAAGAGACTCATTTTAGACCCGAGGAGAGCTTCAGATTGAAAGTAAGGGGCTAGACAATATATATCAAGCAACTGGAAATTAAAAAAAAAAAGGCAGAATAACCATACTTATATATGACAAACTGGACTTTAAAATAAAGTCAATAACAAGAGATGAAGAAGGACATTATATAATCGTTACAGGATCTATTCATGAAGAAGAGCTAACAATTATAAACATCTACACATGCAATTTGTAGGCATGCAAATACACAAAACAATCACAAACAAAAACAAAATCATTGATAAGAATATGTTAGTAATAGGGGACTTTAATACTCCACTTACAGCAATGGATAGATCAACTAGAAAGAAAATCAATAAAGAAATAATGGACACGAATGACAAATTGGAACAGATGGATTTCACAGATATATATAGAACTCTACATCCTGAGGCCAGGAAATTCACTTTCTTCTCTGGTATACAAGGTACATTCTCCAAGATATATCATGTACTGCGTCATAAAGCAGCCGTCAATGAATATAAAAGAGTTGACATCATACCATGCACATTGTCACATCAACATATTATGACTTGAAATCAATCACATGAAAAAGTCTGGAGAGTCCCCAGTAATAAGAAAGGTAAATAACACCCTAATAAAGAACAAATGGGCCAATTAGACAAATAGAGAAGAAATTTAAAAACTATATGGAATTAAATGAAAATGAAAATACAATACAAACTCTCTGAGATGCAACAAAGTCAGTTCTTTTTTAATTTTTTTAAAATTTTTAATTTCTTAATAGTTTATTTTCAAATTGGATTCCAGTGCTTCTTCCCACAAGTGCCCCCAACATGACCATCACCCCTTTCCCTCCCTCCCCCTCCCCTTTCAGTCCATGGTTCATTTTCAGTATTCAATAGTCTCTCATAATTTGTGTCCCTCATTCTACCAAGCTCTCTTCTTCCTTCTTCTCCCCATGGTCCTCTGTTAGGCTTCTCCTTGTAGACCTATGAGAGCAAACATATGGTATCCGTCCTTCTCTGACTAACTTATTTCGCTTAGCATGACACCCTTGAGGTCCACCTTCTTTGCTACAAATGACCATATTACATTTCTTCCTCATTGCCATATAGTACTCCATTGTATATATATACCACATCTTCTTGATCCATTCATCAGGTGATACACATTTACGCTTTTTCCATGATATGGCTATTGTTGACAGTGCTTCTATGAACATTGGGGTACATGTGCCCCTATTGATCAGCACTTCTGTATCCCTTGGGTAAATCCCTAGCAGTGCTATTGCTGGGTCATAGGGGAGTTCTAATGATAGATTTTTGAGGAGCCTCCACACTGTTTTCCAGAGCGGCTGTACCAGTTTACATTCCCACCAACAGTGTAGGAGGGTGCCTATTTCTAGACATCCTCGCCAGCTTCTGTAGTCTCTTGATTTGTTCATTTAACCAACTCTGACTGGAGTGAGGTGGTATCTCATTGTGGTTTTAATTTTTATTTCCCTGATGTTGAGTGATGGTGAGCATCGTTTCATGTGCCTGTTGGCCATCTGAATGTCCTCTTTGAAGAAGTGTCTATTCAGGTCTTCTGCCCAATTCATCACTGGATTATGAGTTTTTCGTGTATGGAGTTTAGTGAGCTCCTTGTATATTTTGGATGCTAGCCCTTTATCTGATATGCCATTTGCCACTATCTTTTCCCATTCTGTCAGTTGCCTATTAGTTTTTTTTTTATTGTTTCCTTTGCCATGCAGAAGCTTCTTATCTTGATGAGGTCCCAGTAGTTCAATTTTGTTCTTGAATTACTTGACTCTGGGGATGTGTCGAGGAAGAAATTGCTGCGATTGAGGTCTAGGAGGCTATTTCCTGCTTTCTCCTCAAGGGTTTTAATGGTTTCCTTTCTCACATTCAGATCCTTTATCCATTTTGAGTTTATTTTTGTGAATGGTGTAAGAAAGTGGTCTAGTTTCTTTTTCCTACATGTTGCTGTCCAGCTCTCCCAACACCACCTGTTGAAGAGACTGTCTTTTTTCCATTGGATACTCTTTCCTGCTTTGTCAAAGATTAATTGGCCATATACTTGTGAGTCCAGTTCTGGGTTCTCTATCCTATTCCATTGGTCCACGTATCTTTTTTGTGTTCAAACCATACTGGATTGATGATGACAGCTTTGGAGTAGAGGCTAAAGTCTGGGATTGTGATGCCCCCTGTTTTGGTTTTCTTCTTCAGTATTACTTGGGCTATTCGGGTTTTCTTGTGGTTCCATACAAATTTGAGGCTAGTTTATTCTAGCTTTGAGAAGAATGCTGGTACAACTTTGATGGGGATTGCATTGAATGTGTAAATTGCTTTGGGTAATAATGACATTTTCACAATGTTAATTCTTCCAATCCATGAGTATGGAATGTTTTTCCATTTCTTTGTGTCTTCTTCAATTTCCTTCATACACCTTCTATAGTTTTCATCATACAGGTCTTTTACATCTTGGGTTAGGTTTATTCCTAGGTATTTTATGGTTTTTCGTGCAATTGTGAATGGGATCTGTTTATTGCTTTCTCTTTCTGTTGCTTCATTATTGGTGTATAAGAATACCACTGATTTCTGTACATTGACTTTTACCCTGCAACTTTACTGAATTTGTTGATCAGTTCTAGAAGGCTTCTGGTGGAGTTGATTGGGTTTTCCATGTAAAGTATCATGTCATCTGTGAAAAAGAAAAGTTTGACTTCTTCTTTGCCAATTGTGATGCATTTTATTTCCTTTTGTTGTCTGATTGCTGATGCTAGGATTCCAACACTATGTTAAACAACAATGGTGAGAGTGGACATCCCTGTCTGTCCCTGATTTCAGGGGGAAAGCTCTCAGTTTTTCCCCATTGAGGATAACATTGGATGTGGGCTTTTTGTAAATAGCTTTTATGATGTTTAAGTAAGTTCCTTCTATCCCGACTTTCTCAAGGGTTTTTATTAAGAAGAGATGTTGTATTTTGTCAAACGCTTTTTCTGCACCTTCGACTGGATCATATGATTTTTTTGTGTTGTTAATGTGATGTATCACATTAATGGATTTGTGAATATTGAACCAGCCTTGTAACCCAGGGATAAACCCCACTTGATCATAATGGATGATGCTTTTTATATGCTATTGAATTCAATTTGCTAGTATCTTGTTGAGTTTTTTGCATCAGTATTCAATAAGGATATTGGCCTGTAGTTCTCTTTTTTTGTTGGGTATCTGCTTGGCTTAGGAATCATAGTGATATGTGCCTCCTAGAATGAGGCCGGTAGTGTTCCTTCCATTTCTATTTTTTGGAATAGCTTGAGAAGTATTGGCTTTAACTCTGTTTTAAACGTCTGCTAGAATGTCCCTGGTAATCCATCTGATCCTGGGCTTTTATTCGTTGGGAGACTTTTGATAACTGATTCGATTTCTTCACTGATTATGGGTCTGTTCAGATTTTCTATCTCTTCCCATTCGAATTTTGGTAGTGCATGTCTGTTTAGGAATTTGTCCATTTCATCTAGGTTGTCAAGTTTGTTGGCATGCAATTTTTCATAGTAATCTCTGATGATTGCTTGTATTTCTGAGGGATCTGTTGTAAGAGATCCATTTTCCTTCATGATTTTGTCTATTTGAGTGTTCTCTCTTTTCTTTCTGAGGAGCCTAGCTAGAGGTTTATCAATTTTGTTTATTTTTTCAAAAAACCAACTCTTGGTTTCATTGATCTGTTCAATTGTTTTTATGAACTCTGTCTTGTATAATTCTGCTCTGATTTTTATTATTTCTTTTCTTTTGCTAGGTTTGGGGTGTTCTTGCTGTTCCCTTTCCAGTTTCCTTAGGTGTTTTGTTAGGTTTTGAGTTTGTGCTTTTTCTAGTTTGTTGAAATAGGCCTGGATTGCAATGAACTTTCTTCTTAAGAATGCCTTTGCTGCGTCCTATAGAGTTTGAATTGTTATATTCTCATTTTCATTTGTCTCCATATATTTTTTAGTATCCTCTCTAATTGCCTGATTCACCTAATCATTCTTGAGTATGGTAGTTTTTAAGCTCCACATTTTTGGATATTTTCCTGACTTTTTCCTGTGGTTGATTTCGAGTTTCATAGCATTGTGATCTGAAAGTGTGCATGGTATGATGTCAATTCTTTTGTATTTATGGGGGGCTGTTTTATGACCCAGTGTGTGATCAATCTTGGAGAATGTACCCTGTGCACTCGAGAAAAAAGTGAATTCCCTAACATCAGAATGCAGAGTTCAAAATATATCTATTAATTCCATTAGCTCAAGTGTGCCATTCAGGTCTATTATTTCTTTAGTGATTTTTTTGTCTGGTTGACCTATCCATTGTTGTAAGTGGGGTATTAACGTCCCCTGCAATTAGCACATTCTTATCAACAAGATTGCTTTTGTTTGTGATTAATTGTTTTATGTATTTAAGAGCTCCCGAGTTTGGCAGATAAAAGTTTACAATTGTTAACTCTTCTTCTTGTAGAGAACCTGTAATTATTATATAATGTCCTTCTTCATCTTTTGTTACTGCCTTTAATTTAAAGTCCAGTTCGTCCGATATAAGTATGGCTACTCCAGCTTTCTTTTGGTGTCCAGTCACATGGTAGATATTTCTCCATCCCCTTACCTTCAATCTGAAGGTGTCTTCAGGTCTAAAGTGTCTCTTGTAGACAGCAAATAGGTAAGTTTTGGTTTTTGATCCATTCTGCTACCCTGTGTCATTTGACTTGAGCATTTAGTCATTGACATTCAGTGTTATTATTGAAAAAATGTGGGTTTATATTCATTGTGTTCCCTGTAGAGTGCAAGATTGTAGTGATATCTCTGGTACCTTTATTCCTTGGACATTTTCCTCATAGAGTCCCTCTTAAGATGTCTTGTAGGGTTGTTTTGGTGGTGCTGAATTCTCTTAACTTTTGTTTATTTGAGACAACCTTTATCTCTCCTTCTATTTTGAATGACAGGCTCACTGGATAAAGAATTTTGGGTTGCATATTCTTCCTGTTCATCACACTGAAGATTTCCTGCCGTTCCATTCTGGCCTGCCAAGTTTCAGTAGATAGGTCTGTAACGACTCTGATAGGTCTTCCTTTGTATGTTTTCTCCCTAGCTGTTGCTTTCTGAAGTCTCTCTTTATCTTTATATTTTGCCAATTTCACTATGATATTTGGTGCTGAAGGTCAGTTTACGTTACATCTTAGGGGAGTTCGGTGTGTCTCTTCAATTACAATGTCTTTCTCTTTCCCCAGATTGGGAAAATTTCCGTGTATAATTTGGTCTACCATGCCTTCAAGCACTCTGTCTTTGCTTTCCTCTTCAGGAACTCCTATGATTCGGACATTGTTCCATTTGATTTTATAACTCTGGTCTCTGATTCTCCTTTCGTGCTCCTGAATCATTTTCTCTCTCTTTTTCTCGGCCTCCTCTTTTGCTATAACTGTGTCTTTTAATTCACTTATTCTTTTCTCTGTTTCTTCAATCCGTGCATTGGCAGCCTCCATCTCATTATTCATCTCATTTATAGCCTTTTCTAACTTGTCACAGCTATTTTGAAGGTTCCTAGCCTTAGTATCAACATCTTCTCTGATAGCTTCTGTTTTTTCCAAGCCCAGCAATTAATTTTAGAACAATCGTTCTAAATTCTTGAGTTATGTTGCTTGTGTCTGTTTTGAACAGTTCTGTAGCTGTTATTTCTTCCTGGAGTTTCTTTGAAGGAGAGTTCTTTCGTTTCATCATTTTGGCTAGCTTTCTGTCTCTTTTCAGTTTTTAATGCTCAGTTTTCACTGTGCGTTTATTAGTATTCCTCTATAAGAAGGAGGCTCTTTGAGTGTCTAGGGTCTGTCATTTCAGAAGATGTTCTTTTAATGATGTCCCTCGGTTTCTCTTGTTATGCCTCTGATTACTGTATTTCCCTACTCAGCGATATTTGGGGTTTTCCACTATGTGTGCTTTGGGTTGTTTCTTGAGGTAACCCTGAAAAGAAAAACAGACAGACAAACACACAGAGAAGACAAGCACACGTATGTACTGATAAAGAAGCAAACCTAAAGGGGAAAGAATAAAATAGAACAGGAAAGAAAAGAGAGGGGAAAAAAGAAAAGAAAAAACAAAAAGAAAAAAAGCAAGTGGGGAGTGGGAGGAGGACAGCGACAGTCAGAGATACAGGACAGACTGAGAGTTTAAAACCTGTAGTGGACGAGATAAGGATGAAATGCAGGAAAACTATCTGGATGGTAAGAGGTGATCTAATCACAGCAGTGCCTAATTATTGATCTTTCCCAGATTCCAGGGGGAAAGGGAGAAAAGACGGAAATAGGAAAATAGTAACAAGAAGACAGGTGAAAAAAATAAAAAGTAAAAATATTAAGGGAAAAAACCACTTAGCGGTAATAAGCAAAAGCACAGCAGCTCTCCAGTGCGGATGGACGTTGCTTGGTGGAGGTGGGTCAGGTCTCAGGGGCTGCTCTCTGAGTCTTCACCTTGGTGGATGTGGGGAGAAGAATGGTGATGGGCTCCCCAAGCCTCCCTCAGACCATGCTTTGCCAGCCACTTTTTTGAGTCCAACCTTCTTGTGCCTCTGGCAGATCTAATGGTTTCTGTTTCTTATGTTCTGCCGAGTTTCTAAAACCTTGCCCTGCACTCAATACTGCCACCACAGTTCAAATCTCCTGCAAGCGGGCGGCTTTCTGGTCAGGATCGAATAGGGGGATTGTGAAGTCAGCGTTCTCCCCTGGGTCCCCCTGCAGTAGGTGAGCTGCCAGCCCAAGGGAGAACACCATTGCTGAAGGGACAGATATCTCTCTCAGTGCTCAGTGTCCCTCAGTCCCGAGCTAAATCGCTCCTCTGCAAGGATTATGCTGTAAGTGATTCAGTCTCTACTTCTCTTCCCCTGGTCTCTCTCCTTCCTTGCCTGGTGGTGCCCCACGCAGCTGTGAAGGTCCTTGCACCTCTGGATACTCGGCTGCCCAGCGTGAGCGGCTGTCTGAAGAGCTGTCCACCTCCGGTCTCAGGGCCACCTGCGCCGTGCAGCTCCCCTTTGATCTGTTTGCCTCTGGTCTCACAGCCACCCCACCCGTGTGGTTGTCCATGGAATTGGTCGTCTATGGACACAAGGGTTTCAGCAGGCCAGCGCCAAGTCTCTGGGCTTTTTGTCTCCAGACCCAGCTCTCCCTCCCCTAAAGTCTCTGGTCCCAGTTCGCACTCACTCACTCAGGCAACCATGAGACTGCTGTCAATAAGGGGTCTGTCCGCACACCTCAGTTCTTGGAGATCAGAAAGCTGTGGCTTTTTAATTCTTCTCAGTTTGATAATTGTGGGTGGATGGAGTTAATGGGGCTCCTTACTTCTCCGCCATCTTGCCACTTCCCCCAACAAAGTCAGTTCTATGAGGAAAGTATACTGCAATCCAGGACAATTTCAAGAAAATAGAAAAAGTGCAAATTCAAAATCTAACAGAGCACGTAAAGTAACTAGAAGAGGAGCAGCAAGAACACCATAAAGCCAGCAAAAGAAGAGAAAGAATAAAGATCAGGGCAGAAAGTAACAATATGCATTCCAAAAAAAAGTTGAACAGGTCAGTAAAACCAAGGGTTGGGTTTTTTTTTTTTTAAATAAAATTGATAAACCTCTAGACAGCCTTCGAGAGAGAGAGAGAGAGAGAGAGAGAGAGAGAGAGAGAGAGAGAGAGAAAGCACAAGTAGACAAAATCACAAATGAAAATGGATCTATTACGACCAATTCCTTAGAAATACAAGCCATTTTCATGGAATACTATGAAAAATTGTATGCCAACAAAGTGGACAAGCTAGAAGAAACGGACAAATTCCTAAACACACATGCACTACCAAAATTCAAACAGGAAGAGAGAGAAAATCAAAAAAGACCCATAACCAGTGAAGAAATCAAATTAGTTATCAACAATCTCCCAATGAATAAGAGTCCTGGGTCAGATGGCTTCAAGGGGAATTCTCCCAGACATTTAAAGCAGAGTTATTACCCATTCTTCTCAAGCTATTCCAAAAAAAAATAGAAATGGAAGGAAAACTTGTGGACTCATTTTTCGAAGCCAGCATCACTTTGATTCCCAAACCAGACAGGGACCCAACAAAAAAAGAGAACTACAGGCCAATATCCTTAATGAATATGAATGCAAAAATACTAGCAAATCAAATTCAACAGTATATAAAAAGAACAATTCATCATGATCAACTGATTCATTTTTCCTGGATTACACGGCTGATTCAATATTTGCAAATCCATGAATGTGATACATCACATCAACTAGGGAAAAGATAAAAACCATATGATTCTGTAGATAGTTGCAGAAAAAGCATTTAACAAAATACGACATCATTTCTTAATAAAAACTCTTGAGAAGAGATGTGGTATATATTCACAATGGAGTATTACATGGCAATGAGAAAGAATGAAATCTGGCCATTTGTAGCGACATGGATGGAACTTGAGAATGTCATGCTGAGTGAAATAAGTCAGGCGGAGAAGGACAGATACCATATGTTTGCACTCATAGGTCTAACAGGAGAAACCTAACAGAGGACCATTGGGAGGGGAAGGGGGAAAGAGAGTTGGAGAGAGAGGGACACAAATCATGAGAGACTATTGAATACTGAAAATGAACCGAGGACTCAAGGGGGAGGGAGAGGGGGGAAGGGGGTGATGGTAATGGAGGGGGAGCACTTATGGGGAGAAGCACTGGGTGTTATATGGAAACCAAGTTGACAATAAACTATTATTTAAAAAAAAAGAATTGTCTTGGAAGGGAACAACAAAAAAGAAGAAGAAGAAGAAGAAGAAGAAGAAGAAGAAGAAGAAGAAGGACCTTAAACATCATAAGCTAATATCCACAATGGGGAAAAACTGATTTTGTTTCCCTTAAGATCAGGAACACGACAAGGATATCCACTCTCACCACTGTTGTTTCACATAGGGCTGGAAGTCCTAGCCTCAGCAATGAAACTACAAAAGGAAATGAAAGGCATTGGAATCCGCAAAGATGAAGTCAAAATTTCACTTTTTCACAGATGGCATGATACTTGACATGGAAAACATGACAGATTCCCACCAGAAGCCTACTAAAACTGATACATGATTTCAGCAAAGTCAAAGAGTATAAAATCAAGGTACAGAAATCGGTTGCATTTTAATACACCAATAGTAAAGTAACGGAGAGAGAAATCAAAACGTAATCCCATTCACAATTGCACAAAAAATCATCAAATAGTTAGGAATAAACCGAACCAAAGTGTAAAAGACCTGTATGATGAAAACAATAGAAAACTTATGAAAGGACTCAAAGAAGACACAAAGAAATGGAAAACATTCAATGTTCATGGATCAGAAGAATAAATATTTTTAGAATTTCATTATTACCCAATTCAATATAATCCCAATCAAAAATGCACCAGCATTCTTCTCAAAGCTAGAAAATGCTATCCTAAAATTCATATGGAACGACAAAAGACCCCAAATAGCCAAAGTAGTGTGAAAAAGAAAACCAACAATGGGAGGCGTAACAATCCCAAACCTTTAGCCTCTACTATAAAGCTGTTATCATCAAGACAGTATGATATTGGCACAAAAACTGACACACAGACCAATGGAATAGAATAGAGATCCCAGAATTGGACCCACAAATGTATGGCCAATTAATCTTTGACATCGTAGGAAAGAGTATCCAGTGGAAAAATGACAGACTCTTTAACAGGTGGTGCTCGGTGAACTGGACAGCAACATGCAGAAGCATGAAACTAGACCACTTTCTTACACCATACACAAAAATAAATTCAGAATGGATGAAGGACCTGAATGTGAGGCAGGAAACCATCAAAATCCTAGATGAGAAAGCATTAAACAGCCTTCTTGACCTCAACCGCAGCCATTTCCTACTCAACACATAGCCAAAGGCAAGGAATCAAGAGGAAAAATGAAATTTTGGGACCTCATCAAAATAAAATGCTTCTGCAATGCAAGGGAAACACTCAATAAAACTAACAGACAACCGACTGCATGGAAAAGATAGTTGCAAATGACACATCAGATAAAGGGCTAGTATCCACAATCTACAAGGAACTCACCAAACTCCACATCCAAAAAAATGAATAATCAAGTGAAGAAATAGGCAGAAGACATGAATACACACTTCTCCAAAGAGGACATCCAGATGACCAACAGACATATGAAACGACGCTCAGCGTCACTCATCATCAGGGAAATACAAATCAAAACCACACTGAGATGAGATAGCACCTCACAGCGGTCAGAGTGGTTAAAATGAACAAAACATGAGACTATAGATGCTGGCAATGATATGGAGAAATGGACACCCTCCTACACTGTTAGTGGGAATGCAAACTTGTACAGCCGCTCTGGAAAACAGTGTGGAGGTTCCTCAAAAAATTAACAGTGAAACTCCCCTATTACCCAGCAATAGCACTGCTAGGTATTTACCCAAGGGATACAGAAGAGCTGATGCATAGGGACACATGTACCCCAATGTTCATAGCACCACTTTCACCAATATCCAAATCATGGAAAGAACCTAAATGTCCATCAACTGATGAATATGGACAACAAGAAGATGTGGTTGATATATAAAATAGAATACTACATGGCAATGAGTAAGAATGAAATCTGGCCATTCATGGCAATGTGGATGGAACTTTAGGGTGTCATGCTAAGTGAAATAAGTCAGGCAGAGAAGGACAGATTCCATATGTTTTCACTCATAAGCCTAAGAGGAGAAACTTAACAGAAGACCATTGGGAGGGAAAGTGGGGAAAAAGAGTTAGGGAGTGGGAGGGAGGCAAATCGTGAGAGTCTTTAATACTAATAACAATCTGAGTGCTGAAGGGGGAGGGAGAGAGGGGAAAGGAGGTTATGGGCATAGAGGAGAGCACTGGGTGTTATATGGAAACCAACCTGACAATAAACTATAAAAAATAAAAGAAAAAAATGAACAACAATAAAAGTATATTGTATTAATGTTCAATAAGAAAAGACAAGGAAATCTAGTCAAATAAAGAAACTCAAAAATGGTATAATAATGTGAATTGTATAGAGTTATCTGAAAGCTTACCTCTGGACATTTTACCAAGCACAGTTAAGTCTAAAATCAACTTACACAATACCAATTTCCTATAACATACTATAATTCATAAGAAATTTCCACAGAAGCATGTACTTATTTTGATATGTGTATGTATTATACACAGTGTAATACATATCCTTAATAAATTTTGATGAGCAACACTGATACAACAATGAAAAATAAGGATATATATAAGAAGAAATTTCTGCCAGTGAATGGAAGAATTTTTGAAATAAATGGTGAATAAAACTGTCAAAATATTTAATTTATTTTCTTATTAAGTATTTAATTTTGAAACTGTATAAAAGAAATTTAGGTAATTGAACAGAAGTTAAACTTCTTACATTAACAGCTATCAGCAACAAGTAATGGTCCTTGGAATATCTAAACTTGTAAAAATAAACTATTCCTGGATCTATACTCACTGGGTGCTGTGGAAAAAGATTAGCATATTTATTCAACATTTATACTCATTTAATAAGACCCCAAAAGAATGGAAAATTAAAATATTGTGGTCTCAAAACAGAATATCACTAAAATGATTATGAGAGAATTGAAAAGTGACTACAGTGACTTTGCTTTACACTACTTCCCCAGAACTTGTTCATTTCATAACTGGAATCTCACCCATCATTGACACCTTACCTCTGGCAATCACCAATTTGTTCTCTGTATGTGTACGTTTGATTTTTTTTAGATTCTACATATAAGAGAGATCATAAAGTATTTGTCTTTCTGTGTCTGACTTATTTCATTCAGCATAATGCTCTCAAGGTTCATCCATGCTGTCATAAATGGCAGAATTCCCATTCATATATATAACAATTTTTTTATTTACTCATCCATCAGTGGACATTAACATTGTTTGTATGTCTTGGCTATTGTGAATAATGCTGCAATGAACAAGACTGCAGATATCATTCGAGATGGTAATTTCTTTTCCTTCAGATAAATATCCACAAATGGAGTTGCTAGATCATATTTTAGTTCTATCTTTAATTTTTTTCCATAGTGTTTTCCACAGTGCCATATGAATTTCCATTACCAACAACAGGACACAAGTGTTCCCTTTTCTCCACATCCTCACCAACACTTGTTATATCTTGTCTTTTTGATGATAACCATTCTAAAATATGTGAGATGATATCTCATTGTAGTTTTGATTTGCATTTATCTGATAATTAGTGACATTTTCAGGTACCTGGCCATTTGTATATCTTCTTTGGAAAAAAGTCTATTCAAAGAAAATGATTTATGCAATCTTTTTCCACTCTTACCTCACTGCTAAAGACAGCATAAGTTGCGTATGGAATTACAATACATTTTTTACAAATTACATGTAGTTTTTATTCAGTTGGCTCTGCTTAACTATGCTAACTACTTTATCTCCTGAGGCACAAGTGCCTAATCAATGTTAAAAATGACTTAAGGAGGTTTTCTAAGAGGGAGATTCAACATACCACTGCTGACTTGAATATAGAAAAGCCATGCAGAAAAGACCTGAAAACAGCCCTTATAGGAACAGAGAACAACCCCTGGTCAATAGCCAACCAGGAAACAAATCTTCGGTTCTACAATCACAAGAAAATCAGTTCTGCTAATGACTGGTGATCTCAGAAAAGAACTCCAAATTCCAAATGAAAATGCCAGCTGACATCCTAAACTCAGCCCAATGAGATCCTGAGCAGTGTATCCAATAGTGCCATACCCAGATATCTGGCCTACAGAAACTGTGAGATAAATAAATTTTTAGTTTCAAGCTACAAAAAAATACATAAGGAGTAGATATGTGGGCAATATTACAAAAATCAAATTAGTATATTGATAAGTCAACATAGAATTTATGTATTTTTTAAGTTTATTTATTTTGAGAGAGAGGGAGAGACAGGGAGCAAATGAGGGGTAGAGAAGAGGGAGAGAGAGAGAGGACCCCAGGCCGGCTCTGCACTGTCAACACAGATGCTGACACGGGGTTTGATCTAATGAACCGTTAGATCATAACCTGACCTGAAATCAAGAGTCAGACACTTAACTGACTGAGCCACCCAAGTGCCTCCAAAATAGCATTTCAATTAAAATATATGGTCATATTATTTATCCAAAATAAAAAATTTCTTCTTTTATGTGATTAATACTTAGATTATATTTTTGAGATCTACAAAATGTGACTAAGTTCTGTTAATAGTCAACTGTTCTCGTACTGAAGAAACCCTGTTAGTGACTACTCATTGCATTGTCCCCATGTAGAAATTGATTAAGCGTTTCAGACACTTGGGAAAAAAGGCTTTTTTTGTTATAGCACTCTCACAGAATGTAGGATTTTTCTTTGTTCAGCCTCATCTTCAAGTCATTTAAAGTTATAATCTTACAGGACAATAATCTGTATCTAGTGTTAGAGATGGCTAATCAAGTTTCAGTAATAGCCTCTTGTCATGCATTTCATTATCAAAGAATTTTTGTTTCATGTGATTTTAAAATAAACACCTATGCAGTCTGAAATATTGGTTCTTTCAAATAATGCAGCATGGGATGCGGATCTAATTTATGTTAAAGAAATTGGTGGCAATTACTTACCAGGAACTCTCAAGAACAAGTGTATGGCAAACTCACCTATAAGTGCCACAGAGTGCTATAGATCCATATAATCATCACTCAGAAAGATCAACCAGAAACTCTGTTGATTGAAAAGGAAAAAGTAAAAGAATTATTTCTTAGTAGAGAACAATAATAAAGAAGGTTGTAAGTTGATATACATTCATGATTTTGGCCTAATTAGATCACTACCAACACTTAAAAACACTTATAGCTATGTCAGAAGAAAAATATATATATACGGAATTGTATTACAGCCATGAAGAGAAAAAATGTACATAATTTCTTTTACTCAGAAGGCTTTTGAGAAGTGCTGTATCTCCAGGTTTCCCTGTGTGTGTGTGTGTGTGTGTGTGTGTCTGTGTGTCTGTGTGTCTGTGTGTTTGCTAGACTGCACAAGTTTCTCCTGACTGCAGCAGGTTTTTTCATGAACCAATAGATGCTAAATTATGAGCAGCTTCTTATAACTACTCAGGTCATTACAGTGCTGGATGTAAGCTAGGTCATCAAGCAAGATCGTGTGCAGCTCAGTGAATGGCTGCATGAGAGTGTCATAAATCAAGAGTTCTGAGGCCTTCTGCCAGAGCTAATGTGATCTCTTCTAACTGAGATCTATTCCCATTCAAGCACAGATTAAACTGAGACAAGTTGCAGACCCCCAGAACACCAGGGGACTCATACTGTCTCTCATTTATAATCTCATTTTCTAGTGGCTGGCAGAATTTTCTATAAACTCCTTTCTCATTACTACAGTAACCCTACTTTTAAATTGAGAAATAAAGAATCAATATTTTGGATCCTGAGAGTGTACTTGAGAGACAGAAAGAATTTGTGATATGTATTTAAATTTTTTTCTGAACCACCTCTCCCCCAAAAGCCCATATTTAAAACAGTTTAATCTCTCCAAAGATAGACTACCTACTCATAATATCCCTTTAGATTATTCAAATGACATAAATTGAAATATTCAAGCAAAAAGTTCTGAATACTATTTTTTATAATAGTTTATTGTCAAATTGGTTTCCATATAACACCCAGTGCTTCTCTCCACAAGTTCCCCCCCTCCATGAACATCACTCCCTTCCCTCCTCCCCCTCCCCCTTAAGCCCTCGGGTTCTTTTTCTGTATTCAATAGTCTCTCAAGGTTTGTGTCCCTCTCTCTCCCCAACACTCTTTCCCCCTTCCCCTCCCTATGGTCCTTTATTAGGTTTCTCCTGTTAGACCTATGAGTGCAAACATATGGTATCTGTCCTTCTCCGCCTGACTTATTTCACTTAGCATGACATAGCACTGCTAGGGATTTACCCAAAGGATACAGAAGTGCTGATGCATAGAAGCACATGTACCCCAATGGTCATAGTGGCACTTTCTACAATAGCCAAATCATGAAAAGAGCCTAAATGTCTATCACCTGATGAATGGATCAAGAAGATGTGGTATATATACATGTGTGTGTGTGTGTGTGTGTATGAATGAAATGAATGAAATATGGCCATTTGTAGCAAAGTGGATGACTACTATTTCTGAGTATACTATCACAACTATACTAGTGGATAGGACTCTATGATCAACAAATCCTACTCTTATATCTTTCTCTGATTTTCTAAGTTATAATCTTTAAAAATTGCAGTAAGAATTAATAGGGGATAGAGACAGACATAGTTCACTCAACATATATCTGTGAGAACCCATAGAGACATTTTAAGTCTTTGGAAAATTTAACACTTAGGAAGCATTCAGTAGGAGAAAGGTGATGAAAATGTATTTTATTTGTAACAGGCACTTATTCTTACTATGCCACTGGTAGATACAGTCCTTGAAAATACAAATATAGGGGCGCCTGGGTGGCTCAGTCGGGTAAGTGTCTGACTTCGGCTCAGGTCATAATCTTGCACTTTGTGAGTTTGAGTCCCGCATTGGGCTCTGTGCTGACAGCTCAGAGCCTGAAGCCTGCTTCACATTCTGTGTCTCCCTCTCTCTCTGCCACTACCCTGCTTGTGCTCTTTCTCTTTTTCTCAAAATAAACATGCATTAAAATTTTAAAAAAGAAAATACAAATATAATCTTTTGAAAATACAAAACTCACCCCTCATATAGATTAGCAAGTACTATAGCTTTGGTTTGGCAAATTTTGTATTTCAGTAGAAAGAGGCCATAATAGGTAACATTTCATCTCCCTCACACTAAAAAAATCTTACAAAGATTACACACAAATATCACAGAAAATATTAACACATTAACTTGAGTGTGTTCATTTTCCCTTCTCTATAAGAAATGCCAACGTTATTTATGCACTGCTCCAAGTGTTTTTATAACTCCCTCACACATTTACAAAAATTCTTGTTGTTTTCTGGGCCTAAAAGACACATAAAAAACTGGGAATATATGTATGTACTCATAAAATTACATCAAAATATACATATATAAAAATGTTCACTGAAGCACCACTCATAATACTTATAATACTTATAAGAATGGACGTGACCCACAGATCAACAGTGGAATCAATAAGTTAAATTATGGTATTATTCAATGATTAAAGTACAATGATAAGTAGCTGTTAAACACAAATATCTGTATATACAGATATGGAACAATTTCCAAAATTTTTATGATGTCTTGTTCAATGTGTAAAAAGATCTATAAAACAATATGTAGTTTTGTAAGAAGTTTAAAAATATTATGCATATATACTTAGTGGAATTTTGTGACAATATGTTTGTATTGCTTTAAGAAATATTGATATGAGTTACACAGACAAATTATAAACTTGTTCTTTATAATTTTATTCATTATGAGAATATTAATAGTTTATATTTTAAAGACATAAATGGTCACTCAATAGGCCCAGTAGGTCAGAAATCCAGCATACCAGATTATGAGGGTTTTTTTAGGAAACTTGAATGAACCTATAGGTCATATATAGATGAATAAATTTCCTTGGATTTCCTGAACAAGACCTAGAAACACTCCCTCAGCAATATCTAAAGGCTAGCTGCTAGGTGGATAGAAAAGAGGAAACAGATTTCATCCTGACACAGCATATTCTAAGAGCTAACCTGTCTTTCAAAAATAATTCTTCAGATAATAGTGTTTCAAAGCTGAGACTTAAAGGGTACACTAATGACCTGATAATTGTATTAATGACTTTTAATAAGTTTATTTATTTTGAGAGAGAGTGAGAGGGCACAAACAGGGAAAAGGCTGAGAGGAGAGACAGACTCTCAAGCAGGCCTCATGCAGAGCCTCATATGTGGCTTGAACCCACAAACCATGAAATCATAACCCTAGCTAAGATCAAGAGTCAGAAGCTCAACTGACTGTGCCACCCAGGGGCCCCCAATAACTTTTCAATCAAATGTGGAATTCTTTGTTAACATGTCAACAAAGTATAAAATATTTTATAGGTAAAATTTTATTATAAAATTGTGTAGATGCTTGATGTCTCTCTAAAAAATATTTCTGGTTATATTCTGAGCATTTGGTCAACTAACATTTATATTGGCTGGCAACATTTTTTACTTATTTGACTGTTTGAACTGTTTGTTCATTTGTTCATTAAATCTGGAGCCTAGAAAAGACTCCCTTAGTTTTCTTTGATGACAAGCATCCAACTTGATTGATCCCCAAAATTAACCTTTCTCACCTCCATTCTTTTTTTAAAGGTTATTTATTTTGAGAGAGAAAGAGAGAGAGAGAGAGAGAGAAAAGAGAGGGGTAGGGGAAGATAGAGAGGGAGAGATTGACCTCCATTCTTGCACTCATTTCATGACTCCATTCTGGCAATCTTAGGACAAATAAAATCCATAAGTAGAACAAGAAAACATATGACTTTAAACAAATTATGTAATGATTAAATCATATAGAAAATTACATAAAATGATATATATATACTCTTGCCTGTACCATTTCAGGCTAAACCATGTTACTTTCTTTGGTCAATGGGATTTAAGCAGAAGTGAAAATATTCTTATAGCCACCAGATCTTTTAATTATTATCACATTGTTTTTCAGTCTTTCCCCTGCCTTCTACAATGAAACCAGCATCTCCAAGATAGAGTCTATTTTTTTTAGCTAGTGTTCTAGAATGAGAAGACGCATGGAACATAGCTGTAAACTGATAATATATCTCTGTCTCTATCTCTATCTCTATCTCTATCTCTATCTCTATCTCTATCTCTATCTATCTATCTATCTATCTATCTATCTATCTGTCTGTCTGTCTATCTATCTATCTATCTATCTACCTACCAAACTACCTACCTACCTATATAGTGAGAGAGAGAGAAAGAGAGAAATTTGGGAGTTTTATTTAACCACAGAAAATGCTCACGAATACACTTAGTTATTGTTTTTATATAATCAAGTTGCATTTTGCATTTAGTTTTATTTCTGCTTATAAACATCTACAATTGTCTCTTATATCCTTGACTTTTGTTCTGATATTACTTTCCTTTATCCTGAAGAGCATCCTTCAGAAGTTCCTTCAATAAAGAAGTGTTGGCAGTAAAATTCACTGTTTATGTTTATCCAAATAAAACGTTCTTCTGCTGTAATTTTTGAAACCTGTTTTACTTAGGTATAATTTTAAATTGACAGTTACACATTTTCTTGACTCTTTATATATTATTTCACCATACTGGTGTTCACTGTGGCTATTGAGAAGTCAACTGACAATCTAATTTTTCTTTGTAGGTCATCTCTTTTTCTTGTCTTTGGTGTTCTGAATTTTCAAACCATGGATTGATTTTCTTATTTATCCTTCTTTAAATCCATTAGTCTTTTTGAAATTTCAAAACTAAAGATTCATGCCTCTCATCAGTTCTGAAAAAATTCTCAGTTACTTTCCCAAAATTGCCTTTTCCCAGTCTCCTTATTATCTTCATTTTGCAGATTAGATTTATGTTGAATCTACCTTCTCACTTTATCTTTTGTGTCCCTTAATTTTCCTCACTTTGTCCCTCTACTGAATTCTCTCATAATGTTCACATCTCACTTGCAACTTTTTTATTCTTTTCATGCCTAACCAGCTACTTAACCTGTTCATTGAATTTCTAATTTCATGTATACATATATCAGTGGAAGTATGTATGGAGTTCTATTTTGTTCTTCAGATGTATTTGATCGTTTTTTATACTTACTTATTCCTTTGTTATACTTTTAATACCTTTTAAAATTATTGAACAATAGTAAGTGTATGTATTATTTAATCTACATGCTATTTTTAATAGTTACAGTCTTCTAAGTCTGCATAGAATGGTTCATTTTAACCTAAATTTCAGGTTTCCTGAAGTCAGAAGCCGCAAAAACATACGCCTGTTCCAGTGCTTCCTTTCATCTCTAAATTTATAGTGTCTCACTCTTTCTCACTTCCAGGGATTTCTCTTTCTTTTCTACCAATACACTCATGTACTCACAAGAAAATTTTATATTTCTCTTTCAGAAATTTTGGATACTTCACACCAGTAATGTTTCCTGTCCATTCAGTATACCATACTGATGAAACTGGAACACTTATAACAGCACCCATTTTAATATTGAAAATTCCCTATAATCCTGGGTTAAACCCAACTTGGCCAAAATACATCTTTGAATAGATTAAGAGAGATGAACTACTGGTATTTTAGTAAGATTGTTGTATCAATTTTAATGACTTAGATTGGTCTCTCACTTTCTTCTTTATACTGTTTTTCATTTTTGTCTCTAGGTTATAATTGTTTCATAAATGAATTATAAAATGTTACTTTTACATTATTTAGAACTATGTGCAGTCAACTGCTCCCCTATTTTTTAAAACTTTGGTCTTTAGTAACTTCTCTTTTATTCTTGATAAATAGTTTAAGAAGATTGTCTATTTTACTAATACTTTCGAATATTTGAGTATTTCTTTGTTGATCCTCTGTATTGTTTCCTTGTTTTTAATGTTGTAATTACTTTATAAATATTTGTTCTTTTGATATCACTTTGTTCCTTTGTTTTCTTCTGGTTTATCTCGATGCTGGATTTCTATATTCTCAAATTGGATGATTAATTTTGTTTGTTTTTCAGCTTTCAAATAGTCATTTTTAATTTACTTTTGAAGTATAATTGAGATTAACTTTAAAACTTACTTTCTTTTGCATGAGTTTAAGGTTATCCATTCTCCTCTACATAGAAGTTTAATTCCTACAAACTTTGGTATGAGTTATTTCTGCTGTTCTAATACTATATATTTTCTAATTTCTCTCATGATATCTCCTTTGATCTATGAATTATGTAGAAGTGTGTCCTTTACAAATGGATAGCAGTAACTTGGTTATATTTTTCTGTTTTACTTTAATGTATATGAATTATGATAAGAGAATATATTTGTAACTTGTTGAGACTTGGTTTGTAGTCTAATATGTGATCAAAAATTTAAAAGTTCCACATATATTTGGAAATAACATTAATTCCTAATGGTTGGATATAGGAGTCTGTGTTTATTCATTAAATTAAATTATTTTAAGTATGGTTAAAACATGATAGATATTTATAATATATTGTTCCTTGATTTTTCAATTACCAACAGCAAAGTTCTACAATATTTTATTATGGCAGTGAGTTTGTCAATTTCTCCTTTTAGCTTTTTCAAATTTTGTGTATTATTTTGAGGCTATGGAATCAGGTATACATAAGTTCAGAACTATTATCATTGAAGAGAATGTATCCATGTAGCATTATGTAATGATCTCTTTATCCCTAAGGATTTTCTCATAAAATCTATTCATTTTATATTAATATAGCTACATCAGATTTGTTTTCTTAGTGTGTACCTGATACATCTTTTTATTTTCACCTTTTCTATGTCCTTAAGTTTATGTGTCTTTTATAAACAACATATAGCTGGATACAATTTCTTAATCAGCTGACAATCTCTTTTAATTTCTTCTATAAATCCATTTATATATATTTGCTAGTGAACTATTTTGATTTATTTTTACAATCGAATTTTGTCCTTTTTATTTTTCGTGCTATTATTTTTATTGTATTTTCCGCCTCCTTGACTCCTTTTGAATTGATCAAGCTTCATTCAGGCCTTTTTACTTCCCATATTAGTATAAGTGATTAATAAGCTTCTGAATGCTTTTGTGATTAATGACAAATTTTTAACATTCATATTTTACCTAAAAAATTAAAGTTAAGCCAAGTCTTTAAGATCCTCCAAAATAATATATATACCTTTTAGAACTGCTTAACTCTGATAAGCACCCTCATATCTTTCATCCATTCTAGCTTATCTCTTCTGGAGCTATTAGATATATTACAGTTTCACAATCCATTCTTTATGTTGCTAAAACTTCTTCCATACTTTCCATATTTTCATCACTCTGTGATGTATTCTGGGTAGCTTTCTTTTATCTACCTTATGAGGCAATGATACTCTATTCAGATTTTTCTAGCCTGCCCACTCAATTTAATTTATAAAACTCCTATTTAGTATTTTTTTTCAAATCTGACTGCTCTTTTTTCATGATGTTTTCTTTTTTCCTGTGATTTTTATTATTTTTAAATTTTATATAATTATTAAAAATATACTCATGTAGTTTATTTGATTGTCCTACATCATGTTCTTGTGCTTATCCTGTTACCTGTGACTGCTGAGTGTCCCTGAAAATATACCATTGTTCTGGTGTGTGTGTTGGAATTTTTTATTTATTTGTTTTGAGTTCATTTTCAGCAGGACTTTTTTTTATATATATATATAGGAATCTTATGGGAATTGATTGTTACCTCTTCCATGTGCCTGAAGGGTATCTTTGGTCTTGGATTTATCTCTATGTTTTCTGTTTTTCGTTTTGTTTGTTTGTTTGTTTGTTTGTTTGTGATCCCTTAGCCTTATAGAAAGGGTAAATTCAGTCTCTAATCCTGTGTGTAGCTCATGGTTGTGGTTTTAGTTTCCCAAAGGATAGTGTATTTTCCCACCCAAAATGTTAGGTAAAGCAAGTGTTTTCTGTACTCTCTTTGGATCATTGGGAATAATTTTTCTGGTATTTCTTTCATGCATTGGTCTCAGATCCAACCTTTCACCTCACATGGAGTTAAGATGCAATTTTCTAATAAAAAAAAAAAAGATGCCATTTTCTGTCTATGCATGATGCTGAGCTGAAGACATTAATGTTAGCGTCTCTGAGTTTACTCAGATCAATGATTGTCCCCATTTCACTATAACAAGTTTAGGAGCTTAATATGCTCATTTTAATTTTTCTCTTTGCTTCTAGCACTTGATTTTTCTTAATTTCTTTTGGCCTCAGCAACATATTTCAGTGGATATCTTAACTGTTTTGTTCTATCAAGTCTAGCTAGTCATTTATACCTGAGAAAGCTACCTATTAACTGGCTCTATTATGCTAGAATTATGAGTAAGAAAATAAGTTTATAAAAAGGCTTTATGTCCAATAAATACATTAAATATGTTCAACTTTATCAGACATCATGAAAATGCATGTTAACACCACAGTGAAATACCACTACATGCCACCTAAATGGTCAAAATAAAAAGATATATAAAATTGTAGATGTTGTCAAAGATGTGAATAATTGGTACATTGATAAGATACTGCTAGTAAGAGGACATACTGCTATAGTCAAACATATTCAAAAACTTTTTGTAAATATCTACCAAGATGGATATATGTGTATAAAATTACTCAATAATTTCACTCCAAGATATAAACCCAACATAAATGATTTTTATATTCACTAAAGTCATGTACCAATATTTATTTGTTCATGCTGTTAATGGACATTTGTGTAAGCTCCAGTTTCAAGCTACTATGAGTTATCTGTAATGTATAAATCATGAGAATAATTTAATCTAAAACAACTATTTTAAAGTTGTTGAAATTCAAACTTGTGAAAGTTAGCTGATTTACCCAAGCCAGTTAGTGACCACTACGGAAATAAAAGCGAAACTCTTTGATTTCTAATTCAGTACCATTTCAAACAACAATTTTTAAATATTGCCTAGGGCTTCAAAATCCTTAGAGAAATATTATGAATATAATGCAAACGGTATGTGTGTATCCTTTCTGAATAAATGAAATAAGAAGGAGTGTCTTATGTTATTTAAGTTGTTAACTATGTGATATTTTTACTATCAAGTGCTAACAAGAATTCTCTACTGTTGTGGTTTAAAAAGATCCTTAAATAGAACAGCCATTCCCTGCCCAAATCGTAAAGAGATAGACAAGGAGTAAAGGAGATAGAAATAAAAATATGGGCCCTGTTACTTATTAAGGTGATGTTACAGAATGTGGCTTATATAAATTTTCTTTCCATTCAGGAGTAAGCCTCTTTGCATTTAGGGCATGGAGTAGTGGAGCAGAAAGCTTGTTCTTTGAAAGTAGATTTATTTCACAATGAAGTAAAAACAGAATGGGGCTATGGAATTCTCTGAATGGAATGAATGCAGACCTCAGAATTTTTACTGTCAACTCTATATTATTAAGAATGAACATTCACCATAGCTAAGACTTTCTGGTATGTGGGGGAAGAATAAAATGACTGACAAAATTATTTTGGTGTATGTTTTCCCAGGATTCCAACAGGTCAAAATGCCAGGATGCTAGTTTATCAGAGTCCACAACCAGTGCATCTCAAAGCAATAAGGAGAAATTTCCCATAGAAATTTACTTTGGAACTATCCATTGACTATATGTGGGGAAGAACATACATCTTGGTTTATTATTTATTTTCTGAATGACATTCAAGACACTCATGACCTCTGGCAAAGTTATTCATTTGAAATGGCTGTCACAGTCCCAGGCACTAAGTCTTATTTTAGAATTACTTTTCTTTTTGTAGATTTCAGATTTTTAATTCCTATTTTTACTTTGGTCCTACATTTCTAGTACCCAATGTTACACTCAGAGTGGTCTCAGCCTAGTGATATAGCTTTCACTATCTTTTTAGAACCAATATTATCAGTCTTATGCCACAGTGACTTTTCCCACTCTTTCCTGCTAAAGAAATGCCTGGTCTTGTGAAATGTTTCTCATAAAGAAGAGTTTATGTTTATTCCAAAATTTATTTCTGCTGGAGTATCACTGCAGATTTCTGAAGTGGAGCTGATATTGGCAATTCTGAAATGTATTACTCAAGGGAGCTAAAAATGATGAATTACCCACTCATATGCTTCTTAAATCAGTGCCTTCCCTCTGCTTTTGAATCTTCCAAGGTACAATTAGCATTTACGTCTTGTACTTCCCTTTTTCCCTTCATGGATGGAATATGCCTATAATGTGTCATCTCCTCTGTTGTTTATCTATGCCTTTCAGGAAGACAGTTTAACCTGCTTCTTAAGATGGTATCTTTTCATCTCTGACATAAGTAGGGTTAGTACTCTTTACTTGATTTGCATGCTTTCTTTTCTTTTGTTTTCCATTTGATCTGACTCAGACATTTGTTTTGTTAAAATAGTTTCCTATATTACATTTTGTGGGGTCACATATAGTGAGAAATATGAAATCAGTAAAAATTTGGCCTGTTAAAATTATCTGCTCTTCAGACAAGTCATGTTCATTTTCACCATCTAGAGTTGGATAATAGTACCAAAGAGATTCTCCCATTAGAATAGTGTCTAATTTTGTCTGAACTTGATCTATTGTTTGTACTACTCCCCTTTAACATGTCTCATTCTTTTGAGTCTAATTCATTAAATTTCTCAGGCTTGTTCCCTTAAGCCATAGGTTATAACTAAGTTCCTCTGAAATAAATGCACTGCCTCAAAACTCGCCTAATAATTCTCTTATACTATTTTATTCTCTTCCTTATACTTTTATCCCATACACTTTTATTCTCTTCTTTGAACTTTTTCCCCATAAATTCTGTCCATACATTCTGTAATTAGTTAGTATACCTTTTTTAAATTACAAATTATGTCCCTAAATTGCTCTTTTCCCTCCTGGATTCTTTACCTGAAATATTTCAATAATATACTGGATCCTGGTCCACACTGAAGAACCATATCTGGTTGTTGTCGAATAACTTTCATTTATTTTTCTCTTTGATTTCATTGGGTTCTGGTCACTTTGTCTAAAATACAGTGAAAATTGTGTTTCTTTATTTTTATTTTTTTAGTGGTTTATTTTCAAATTGGATTCCATATAACACCCAGTGCTTCTCCCCACAAGTGTCCCACACATGACGATCACCCGCTTCCTTCCCCCTCCCCCTTCAGTCCATGGTTTATTTTCAATATTCAACAGTCTCTCATGATTTGTGTCCCTCACTCTCCCCAGCTTTCTTTCCCTCTTCCTCTCCCCATGGTCTTCTGTTAGGCTTCTCCTGCTTAGACCTATGAGTGCAAACATATGGTATCTGTCATTCTCTGCCTGAATTATTTCGCTTAGCATGACACCCTCGAGGTCCATCCGTGTTGCTACAAATGGCCATATTTCATTCTTCCTCATAGTACTCTATTGTATATATATATATATATATATATATATATATATATATATACACCACATCTTCTTGATCCATTCATCAAGTGATGGACATTTAGACTCTTTCCATGATTTAGCTATTGTAGAAAGTACCGCTATGAACATTGGGGTACATGTGCTCTTATGCATCAGCACTTCTGTATCCTTTGGGTAAATCCCTAGCAGTGCTATTGCTGGCTCATAGGGGAGTTTTATTGTTAAGTTTTTGAGGAGCCTCCACACTGTTTTCCAGACTGGCTGCACCAGTTGACATTCCCACCAGCAGTGTAGGAGGGTATCCGTTTCTCCTCATCCTCGCTAGCATCTATATTCTCTTGATTTGTTCATTTTAGTGACTCTGACCGGTGTGAGGTGGTATCTCAGTGTGGTTTTGATTTGTATTTCCCTGATGATGAGTGATGTTGAGCATCGTTTCAAGTGCCTGTAGGCCATCTGGATGTCCTCTTTGCAGAAGTGTCTATTCAGGTTTTCTGCCCATTTCTTCACTGGATTATTCATTTTTCGTGTATGGAGTTTAGTGAGCTCCTTATATTTTTTGGGTAATAGCCGCTAATCTGATATGTCATTTGCCACTATCTTTTCCCATTCTCTCAGTTGCCTGTTAGGTTTTTTTAAAATTGTTTCCTTTCCCTTGCAGAAGTTTTTATCTTGATGTGGTCCCAGTAGTTCATATTTGTTCTTGATTCTCTTGCCTCTGGGGATGTGTCAAGAAAGAAATTACTGAGATTGAGGCCTAGGAGGCTATTTCCTGCTTTGTCTTCAAGGGTTTTAATGGTTTCATGTCTCACATTCAGATCCTGACATAGTGATGGAAGTCCTAGCATCAGCAATCAGACAACCAAAGGAAATAAAAGGCATCAGAATTGGCAAGGAAGAAGTCAAACTTTCACTTTTCGCAGATGACATGATACTTTACATGGAAAACCCAATCAACTCCACCAGAAGCCATCTAGAACTGATCAACAAATTCAGTAAAGTTGCAGGGTAAAAGTCAATGTATACAAATCGGTTGCATTCCTATACACCAATAATGAAGCAACAGAAAGAGAAAGCAAGAAACAGATCCCATTCACAATTTCACACAAAAAATCATAAAATAACTAGGAATAAACCTAACCCAAGATGTAAAAGACCTGTATGCTGAAAACTATAGAAGGCTTACGAAAGAAATTGAAGAAGACACAAAGAAATGGAAAAACATTCCGTGCTCATGGATTGGAAGAATAAACATTGTTAAAATGTCATTATTACCCAGAGCAATTTACACATTCAATGCAATCCCCATCAAAGTTGCACCAGCATTCTTCTCAAAGCTAGAACAAACTATTTTGAAATTCGTATAGAACCACAAAAAACCCCGAATAGCCAAAGTAATATTGATGAAGATAACCAAAACGGGGGGCATCACAATCCCAGACTTTAGCCTCTACTCCAAAACTGTCATCATCAAGACAGTATGGTATTGGCACAAAAACAGACACATGAACCAATGGAATAGAATAGAGAACCCAGAACTGGACCCACAAGTATATGGCCAATTAATCTTTGACAAAGCAGGAAAGAGTATCCAATGGAAAAAAGACAGTCTCTTCAACAGGTGGTGTTGGGAGAGCTGGACAGCGACATGTAGAAAAATGAAACTAGACCACTTTCTTACAGTGGGTTATTCAGAAATTACTTTAATAATGTTTAAGTTAGAATTATATTCTATCCCAACATTCTCAAGGTATTTTATTAAAATGCGATGTTGTATTTTGTAAAATGATTTTTCTGCTTCTATCCACAGGATCATATGGTTTTTATCTTTTCTTTTGTTAATGTGATGTATATCATTGATGGATTTGTGAATATTGAACCAGCCCTGTAACCCAGGAATGAATCCCGCTTGATCATGATGGATAATTATTTTTATATGCTGTTGCATTCGATTTTCTAGTATCTTGTTGAGTATTTTTGCATCCATATTCATTAAGGATTTTGGACTGTAGTTCTCTTTTTTTGGTGGGTCTCTGTCTGGCTTATGAATCAAAGTGCTAATGTGCTTCATAGAATGAGTCCCTTCCTTCCATTTATATTTTTTGAAATAGCTTGAGAAGGATGGGTGTTAACTCTGCTTTAAATGTCTGGTAGACTTCCCCTGGGAATCCATCCGGCCCTGGGATTTTATTCATTGGGAGATTTTTGATAACTGATTCGATTTCTTAACTGGTTGTGGGTCTGTTCAGATTTTCTTTCTCTTCCCGTTTTAATTTTGGCAGTGCATGTGCCTTTAGCAATTTGTCCATTTGTTCTAGATTCTCCAGTTTGTTGGCATATAATTTGTCATAGTGATCTCTGATTATGGCTTGTATTTCTGAGGGATCCGTTGTAATAGATCCATTTTCATTCATGATTTTGTCTATTTGAGTGTTCTCTTTTTTCTTTCTGAGGAGCCTAGTTATAGTTTATCAATTTTGTTTATATATATATTTTTTCCATAATATTTTATTGTCAAATTGTTTTCCATACAACACCCAGTGCTCTTCCCCTTAAGTGCCCTCCACCATCACCACTCCCTCTTTTCCCCCCTCCCCCTTCCCCTTCAACTCTCAGTTCATTTTCAGCATTCAATAGTCTCTCAAGTTTTGCATCCCTCTCTCTCCCCAACTCTCTCTCCTTCCTCCGC
>PISW01006588.1:0-104743 GCA_004023785.1 Mungos mungo
CCTCTCCCCCACTTGTGGTCTCTCTCACTTTCTCTAAAATAAAAAAAATACATTCTTAAGTGGTTGAAATGGTGAATTTTATGTTATATGTATTTTACTACAATTAGAATATACCAAAAAATATTTTTAAAAAGGAAGGAATCTTAGGTCTTTCCCACCTTCATTTATTTGTGTTTCCCCCACAGAGAAGAAAACCACTATGGTTTCTCCATGGTGGGCCACTTGAGTCTGGGCTCTATTTTCTTCCAGGGGATTTTCCCGTTCCTATTATATCTGCCACACCTGGTTCTGTGGTTCCCTGGAATGAGTCTGTGAAGATCCTGTGTTGGGGAACTCCCGAGTCTTACTTGTACCAACTGGAAATCCTGAGAAACTCCACATTTGAGGTGGTGGAGAAGAAATTGGGATTTCAGGAGAAGGCTGAATTCCTCCTTAGCCACGTGAATATCAACACTGCTGGGCGTTATCAGTGCCAATACAGGAAAGAGTACAAAGTGTCAGCGCCCAGTAAAGCCCTGGAGCTGGTGGTGACAGGTGAGGACACATCCAGTGTCTCCAGCCCTCGGGGGTTCTTTCTTTCTAATTCTTTCAAAGACTTTACTTTTAGAACAGTTTGGGTTTACAGAAAAATTGAGAAGATAGGACAGAGCATTCCCATAGAGTCACCCACTCTCCCCTGCTGTTAACGTCTCCCATTAGTATGGTACTTTTCTTCCTATTAATGAGCCAGTATGGATAACTTAGCATGCGCTGAGGTCCACGGTTTATCTAGGTCCTTAGCTTTTACCCAGTGTCCTTCATCTGTCCCAGGGTCCTATCCCACACTGCATGTAGTTACCATGTCTGCTTAGGTTCCTCTTGGCCGTGGAAGTTTTGAGGAGTGCTGGTCAGGTGTTTTGTAGAATACCCCACTGTTGGAAGTTGTCCGGTGTTTTAAGACAGGGGTAGTGGGGTAACTGTGAGGGAGACCCCAGAAGCACAGTGCCATTTCCACCACATCACGGTGGGGGCACACACCACGCAAACGAATATGGCTGTTGATGCTGAGACTGAGCGCCTGACTGAGGCAGCACATGCAGGCTCTCTCCCAGTTCTTTCCACATGGGAGGGAATCACTATGTGCAGCCTGTACCCGCGGAGGGAGAGGTAGTTATGCTCCTATGCTCCCTGCACGAGTCCAGCCCTTGGTTTTAAGCCCTCTGTCTTCAGGGTGGCTTGAGCCTGTGCTTCTAGAAGCATCTTTTTTCCAGAAAAGTTCACCCTGAATATCCAGGTCTATTTGCTGACATTCTTTTACATAATGTGGTCTCTCTCTGCCCTTGACATAGCTCCTCAAACTCTTTGGATACTCTCCCCCCTTTTCCTTGACATGTGGGTTGCAATATTGTGATTTATAGTAAGAACTATATATTTGGTCTTAGTTCCTGTTCTTGCCACAGAGTTCCTAAATCCCTTGGAATTTCCTGAGTGATATGAATGACAAAGATGTTTTGATATTCCTAACAAACCCCTTTCTACCACTCCTGAGTTAAGTCAAGGAGGTGACTCTAGGATTACCTGGGGAGGGGGGGGGAGGCTGCTGGAGATTGAATCAATCACTAATGGCCAAAGATTCAATCAGTCATGCCTATGTAATGAAGGCTCCATAAGAACCCAAAAGGAGAGATTCCAGATTGATGAACATGTGGAGGTGCCGGTAGAGCAGTGCACCAGGATATGGCACCTGGACTTATGCATCTCTACCATTTGGCTGTCCCTGATTTCATCCTTTATAACAGACCAGTGATCTACTGAGTAAACTGATTTCCCAAGTCCTATATGCCATTCTAGCAAATTAAGTGAACCCAAGGAAGGAGTTCTGGGAACTTCTGATTTATAGCCATCCAATCAGAAGCACAGGTAACAAAAAGGGCTTGTGAATGGCATCTGAAGTGGGGGGTGGCCTCATAAAACTGAGCTCTTAACCTGTGGGATCTGACATTATCTTCAGGGGAATAGTGTCAGAATTAAGTTGAATTATGGGATGTCCAGTGGGTGTCTCAGAATTTCTTGGTGGTGTGGGCGAAAGCTCTACAGGTGTAATTGGGAACAGAACATCATGTAGGTCTTGTGACTTTCGAAACAAGATCTCTATCTCTTGAGGATGACATCTCATCCAAACCCCACAGGCTGCTTATTTGCTCAGCTCTGTCTGCAATAATTTGGGATGGAGTATATGTCCATCTGGAAGTAGTAAAATAGGAAGTTCCCAGCTCCCATTCCTTTGGATCAAGGAATATCAGCGTCTTTCCTTCCCTTAGGATGGCCCAACATGGGTGTTGAGGATAAAAGGAAAAGGGTGAAAAATCTTCCTAATACCTCACTGTCTTTTCTTTAAGGCTCATATGACAAACCCTCCCTCTCAGCAGACCAAGGCATGGTGGTGATACTGGGAGATAATATTTCCCTGCAGTGCAGCTCAACACACAACCCATTTGATAGATTTTCACTGACCAAAGAAGGAGGAGCCACCCTGTCACAGCCCCAAAATGGAGTACACCACGGCAACTTCGTTCTAGGTCCTGTGAACCTCTGCTTCTCGGGAAACTACAGGTGCTATGGTTGGTACAGTGGCAGCCCTTATGTGTGGTCAGCCCCCAGTGATGCTCTGGGGCTTGTGGTCACAGGTAGGTGCACCCCAGCCCAGCCCCGAGTCCTCCTTCTCAAGGCCTTGGCATCAGGCAGGAATATGGAACGGTGCACTGAGAAAAAACAGTGGGGTGGTAGAGGGCTATTAATGGAAGGACTATTGCTGGGAAGTGGGGATCTACCCAAGGGATACAGAAGTGCTGATGCATAGGGGCACATGTACCCCAATGCTCATAGCAGCACTTTCTACAATAGCCAAAACATGGAAAGAGCCTAAATGTCCATCAAAGGATGAATGGATCAAGAAGATGTGGTATATATACACAATGGAGTACTATATGGCAATGAAAAAGAATGAAATATGGCCATTTGTAGGAAAGTAGATGGACCCCGAGGGTGTCATGCTAAGCGAAATAAGTCAGGCAGAGAAGGACAGATACCATATGTTCTCACTCATAGGTCTAACAGGAGAAACTTAGCAGAGGACCATGGGGAGGGGAAAGGGGAAAAAGAGTGAGGGAGAGTGAGGGAGGCAAGTCATGAGAGACTTTTGAATACTGAGAACACACTGAGGGCTGAAAGGGGAGGGGGAAAGGGGAAGGATGGTGAGGGTCATGGAGGAGGGCACTTGAGGGGAAGAGCACTGGGTGTTATATGGAAACCAATTTGACAATAAACTATAAATAAATTTAAAAAAAAAACTAAAGGACTGTGAAGAGAAAAAGACGTTCATCCATATCCCATTCAGCCTTCACATCCTCTCTTAGAGTTCTGCAGACAGTGCCCTTTAAAAACACGTGGTCTGCTGAGAATGGAGAGGCCAACGTTCAGACTCATGTGAAGGGTGTTGTTGAGACATAGATCCCAGACACCACCTTAGACTGACCCACTTCTCTTTTTTCACATGCTTAGTTGCATCTGGGAACCCTTAAACTAACCTTCACTACTAGGCTCCGCTCTGAGTGATTGGCTAGAAGCTCTAGCACGAGCCCCATTATTATAGTGTTTGCATCGCTCAGCTCAGCAAGACAAGTTACAGCAAAAGAAAGTAACTGCTGAGTGAGGCGACCACTTTCATCTCTCTCATCTACATTGCTGCAAATGGCAAGATTTCATTCTTTTTATCACTGGGTAATATTCTGTTGCATGTATACACCACATCTTCTTATCCATTCACCAGTCAATGGACATTTGGACTCTCTGTAATTTGGCTGTTGTTGATAGTGCTGCTATAAACATTGGGGTAATTGTAGAGGATATAGTTCAGGAGTGGAGCATTTGACTGCAAGGCTTTGACTAGACTTTGAGGGAAATCAGTACATGAAGAGGGACTGAAGAGCAAACACAGCATCCCCATAGTCACCTCCTTTCCTGTTCACCAGTGGCCCCTTGGACCCAGGCTTACTAAGTATGGCACTCATGCATGCATGAGCTCACTGAGGAGGGGGGCTGAGTGGGACCACAAACAGGGAAGTGAGTTCCCTTTTCAGGGCTCTGGGTTGGGATGAAACTGAACATGACCAATGATTGCTCATCTCCTTTGAATTATGTCCTCAGATAGAATGAACCAAGATCACACAATGGAGAATTTGATCCGAATGGGCATAGCAGGACTGGTCCTTGTGGCTCTATTGGCCATAGTCATTGAAAATTGGCACAGCCATCGGGTCCCAAACAAGGAAGACTGGCCAGATTTTCCTGAACTGAGCCGGAGTAAACACAAATATCAGACAGACTGGACCTCTGGACAAAGCCCTAAGAGCCACCAGTAGACACCTGTCACTGAAATAGAAATGAGTCAGCTCTTGCGGAGTCCTGCGGAGCCACCGGGAGAACATAAGGGAGAAAGAGGCACTAACAATTTTGGATCCATTTTCAAACCAACCCATGGTGTTTTCTCTTATGGATCTAATATGATCGCGCACCACCCTTCTAGATGTTGGTGATAAAATCCTCGGTACAGTCTTGTCTTAACTCAAGACAAGTGAGTTTCCGTGACAAAAATCAAAGTATTCCTAGTTCTCAATACTGACTGTTCTTTCCCAGCCTCTACAGAAGGTCTGGCTCAGGGCTTCAGTCTGTCTTGAATTTACCACCCAAACCAGGTACCTTCACATCCTCCTGGGTAAGACCTTAACCCTTAGAATGCCATTAATTATTAATGCCACCAATTAATTATCAATACTGTCCATTCAACATACCACATATCCTATGACATGAGTGCTCCTAGTTTTCCCTACACTGGCATTTGTGTTAACACGTATTTTCCCTGTTGCTAAGAAGACTCTCCTGTGCTGAGGAAACTAACGATTCAAAAGGTCTCCTGCCTCCAGGGCAAAGTCGATAGACTTGTGAAAATGGCCCCAACAAGCGTCTCCTCTGGGTTTTCTCACTTCTTTGAGCTGCTTAGTCTACTGACCCATCTCTTTGACGTATCTGTCATGAGGTATGCAAAACATAAACTACTGGAAATATTTATTGAGATTATGAATAAATAAGTTGATGAGGGACATGTTAGATATTGGGCCACATAAAACCATGAGGAAGTGCCACAGTTTCAGCGTAAAGCTAATCAGAGATTTTACATCAGAGCCGGGATTTGGACCTGAGAGATGTAATGGGATTTGATTCCACAGAGGGATAAGATTAGATTCACGCTTGGTTTGGTCCATGCCAGGGCCTTGTGTGGAAAAACATACTGTAAACCTGGGAATAAAAACATCCTCCTCTCCCAGAAAAAAGATGATGTTATCTGGTAGCCATGATGACAAAGAGCCACCAGAACCAGGTTTTTTTTTTTTGACATTTATTTATATTTGAGAGTCAGAGAGAGACAGTGTGATCAGGGGAGGGGCAGAGAGAGAGGGAGACACAGAATTCGAAGCAGCTCCAGGCTCTATGCTGACAGCTCAGAGCCTGACACGGGACTCAAACCCACCGACTGTGAGATCATGACCTGAGCTGAAGTCGGACTCTTAATGGACTGAGCCCCCCGGGTGCCCTGGTGTTGCTCACTCTTTACGGGATTGAGTCACGGCTTGAAATCCATCATCCCCAACATGGCCGACAGTCTCTAACTAGATTTGGTCCTAGGAGTACCGCTGTGAACTTAATATGGAAACCGGGGCTGAACTGAATAGATATAAAGACTTTATAAGAAACCAGAGACAAATTTAACGAGGAGGGAGGCCACAGTACCTCAGGGTGTGGTGTCCAAGGGAAACACTCCGGGTTTAGGGGCGTCTTCCCTTAAAGCAGCACACAGCACCTCTGATTAGCTGGACAAAACTTGCCATTTCCTTAACTTTTTTGCATCTTGGTTTCTTTTCTGCAAACTGGTGGAGTTAATGCAAGGAGCAAATGGGGAGGGAACCCATGAGGAAACTGAGGCTGGACCCATTCTCTATAGTCCAGACCCCACTCCAGCTCGGGCCGTGCCATGGAGATGTTAGCCTGATCCTTTCTGGTGCCAGGAGGTTGACTTAAGCCCAGGGCATCCCGTCAACTTCTGAAATAATTTCAGAGGAATGTGTTATCAGGCAAGCAGCCTCTGGAGTAGAATCTTGAAGTCTCTGTGAGAAGGAAGGAAATCTGGCCATTGGTAGCAACGTGGATGGACCTCGAGGGTGTCATGCTGAGTGAAATAAGTCAGGCAGAGAAGGACAGACACCATATGTTGTCACTCATAAGTGTACCAGGAGACACTTAGCAGAGGACTGTGGGGGAGGGGAAGGGGGGAAATAGTTGGGGAGAAGGAGGGAGGTAAACCATGAGAGACTCTTGAATACTGAGAACAAACTGAGGGCTGACGGGGGTGGAGGAGGGGGAAGGGGGTGATGGGCATGGAGGAGGCACTTGTGGGGATGAGTACTGGGTGTTACATGGAAACCAACTTGACAATAAACTATAAAATAAAATAAAATAAATAATAAAAAATAAATAAGAAAAGAATCTCGAAGTCCCTGAAGCAAGGGGTAGAAGAACTTTTTCACAATTCCAAGACAACTACTTCTCTACCCCTGGCGACTTTGTCCCCAAAGGACGACCAGCTCTCTCCTGACACAGGGACCCATTCACTAGGAACCTCACCTTCATGCTATGGATGGACTTTCCACTGACAGTGATAATTAAGCTAAGATGGATTATGGGAGAGAAGTGAGACAAGATGGCCTCTTTGTCATCCACAGGTGAGCCTGCCCCATTGTGTCCTGTGGGCTAGCAACCACTGCCTCCCTCCCCCATGCTTTGGTTTCTAAATGTTTCCACAGGCAAGAGTGACTTAGAAACAAAAACCCCATAGCACACAGCCAGGTTTCTCACGTACATCAGCGGGGTCCACTCTCCAGAAATGCGGTCAGTGTAAACACTCTGGTAGGTAGCCCTTGGTTCTCACCCACTTCTTCTGCACCCATCCTTCCGGTAAGTCTGTCGAGGCTAAGTTCCCTAAATGATGCAACACAGGAAGCCAGCTGGAAGAAGCCCCCAACTGTGTCCGTGGTGAGTCCTCGATGGGAAGACAGGACAGTGGCAACTCAGTACCTGACCCTTTCCACGGGGAGAGCAAGACTTCTGATTTGAGGTCAGGATCTGCCCAAGTATGGATGTGCAAGCTGGCGTCTCGACCAACTGGGACCATCTCACGCGATCTTTTCCAGGAGAAAGATGTTATAGGCACATGAGGGTAATGCCTTTCCTCAAAATGTCATAAGGATATTTTGGTGGAGACCGTCTAGACAGGGAGCATGGGGGACACGGTCTGGTTAGAGAAGAGGGTCCCGGAATTTGGAGGTGAGGACGGGAGGCAGCAGAAAAGAAGGGAATAGAAATCCTGTCATTTTCAGCCACACGAATGAACCCAGAGGACACTATGGTAAGTGAGATCAGTCGGACACAGAGGACAAACAATACTGACACCATTATATGAAGATGAAACTCTCCTATATTTTGACTTAGGCGTTAGTTACATGACTCTGTACGTTTATCACAACTCACACAGAACTAAACAGGAAATGAGTGGATTTTACTATATGTAAATAAGAAAGCGAATGGAATATATTCAACCACAAAATCAAGAAATAAGAACAAAAGGTAAGATGGGGGAGATTTCCTCACAGAATGTAAGCCACAACATGAATTGGTGTAACATTTCATTTTCAAAAATTGTTTAGACTTTTTGGGGGGAAATGAACACACTTTGAATTTTAAACTATTTAACATTTTAATATTTAATTTCTGCCTTATAACAGATTAAAGGAATATACTGATGTAAAAACCAGAACATTTTTACCTAAAGAATAGCATTTTGTTGAAACAACATAACAAAGCTTTGGAGATGATCCTGTTATCATTCCATTCTGATGACACTAATTAACACATGGCCACCAAACAGAGGGGAGCCAAGGCTAAACACAGATTTTTTAAATGATTCTAAGGTTTCTGCTCTGTACCCAGGGCATAATGTCCGCATTTCAGATTTTAGAAGAGGACCCTGAAATGAATGAGTTTCAGGTGGGGCAGACAATTGTCGGAGGATCTAGTTAGACCACAGATATGATCTGATGTGTCTTTACACCTCATGGTCAGAGGTAGAGGGAAAACTGAACCTTTTCTTATAAAAAAAAAAAAAAAAAAGCACCAGTCAGCGTGAGAGTCCCATGGCAGTTAGTGCTCGGCCTTACCCACCACATCCTGCGCCTCCTCCGGGGCTGCCGGCCTCAGCCTCCACATTCTGCTCGCGAACCGAGGCTATGACCTCCACACTCACTGCCCTGCTCTGCCTTGGTGAGTCCTCTCCGGAGCGGGAGACGGAGCCCAGGGGTGTGGGCATGGGGGGAGCGGCGTGGCTCACTGTGGCTGTCTTCCAGGGCTGTCTCTGAGCCAGACCATCGGCACCCAGACGCGTGAGTCCCTCCTTCAGAGCCCCCGAGTCTCTCTTCTGGGCTCAGGCTAAGTATTCACCTACCCCAACCAGAGGAGGGGACAGGGGCCCTGGTGTGCTAGGAAGGCTTGAGCCAGCAACCGGGTGGAAATGCGGGTGGGAAGGTGCTTTATGTGAACGTCAGCCTCTGATTCCCTTCCAGAGATTCTTTCAAAACCCATCATCTGGGCCAAGCCCGGTTTCATGATCCCGAAGGGAAAGCCAGCGAAGATCTTATGCCAGGGGCTTCCCGGGGCTGCTGAGTACCAGCTCTATTTCGAGGGACGCCTCTCTGCCTGGCAGAGCCCGAGCCAGACTAGAGGAAGGACCACAGTCTTGTTCCCCATCTCGGCCATGACGCTGCTCACCGCAGGGGAGTACAGGTGCACTTACCGAAGTGGGGAGCTCTGGTCAAGTCCCAGTGACCCTCTGGACCTGGTGGTGACAGGTACTGTCCCATTCTGTCTGGGACCATGCCCTGAGCCTGAATCCTGGGCAGGGCACCATTCACTAATCTTCTTTAGTGGCGTCCAAACCTCACTCCACGCTTATCTGTGAGCTCGGGGCAGATTTGTCAGAGGCCAGTTTCCCCAGGTGAGATGTTCTGAGACAGATGTTTGCATGCATCTGGGGAGTCCCCTCAAAGATGACTCCTGTGACGAGGAGTGAGGGCAGCAGGCTAGGCAGGAGGCGAAGGTGGACCCTGGGGTGCTTTCAGCAGACACCCCAGCCAAGCCAGTGTGGAGCTCCGGACCAGGACGGCCCTTCCTAGTGGTCTCTAGTGGAGGAGAGCCCCTCCCGGGGCGGGGGGGAGGTCTGTGCAAACATCTGTGCTTTGGTGGCAGTTGGTTTCTAGCAGGAGAAGACAGACCATGAGTCAAGTTTATGGTAAATCTATCAATCGTAAGCACAGGAGGAGGAAATAACAGCACGGAAAAAGCAGCACAGTCCGCGTTGGGAGGGGAAAGCCCTCCCAGGCCATTCTCCCCCGTAAGCAGGTGTCAGAATCACTTAGGGGGTTGGTGAAAACGCAGGCGGCCTTAGTGCACCCACGTGCATAAGAGCCCTGTCCACGGTGGCCAAACGGTAGCTACAACCCCAGTGTCTACAGGCCAAGGAACAGATAAACAACATGTGGTCTCTGCGCACAACAGAGTATTGTTTGGCCTTAAAAAGCAAAGAAATTCTGATCCACCTGCTACAATGTGGACGAACCTTGAGTACATTATGCTCATGAGATAAGACAGTCACACATGGACAAACCCTGTCTGGTTCCACTTCCATGGGGGACCCAGGATGGCCGAGTGCATAGAGACAGAAAGCAGGATGGTGGTCGTCAGGGGCTGGGGGTGGGGATGGGGTGATGCTGTTTAGTGATGGGGACGGAGTTCCAGATTTGCAAGATGGAAATATTTGTGAGGATGGATGGTGGGGACAGCTCACAGAGCAGGGCGAATGTGCTTAGTGCCGCTGGACTGTGCCCTTAAACATGGTTAAGATGGGGGGTGACTGGGGGGCTCAGTAGTTTAAGTGTCTTTGGCTCAGGTCATGATCTTGTGGTTTGTGGGTTCGAGCCCCGCATCGAGCTCTGTGCTGACAGCTCAAAGCCTGGAGCTGCTTCGGATTCTGTGTCTCCTTCTCTTGCTGCCCCTCATCCTCTTGTGCTCTCTTTATCCCTCAAAAATAAATAAACACTGTTTTTTTAATTTTTAATGGTTAAGATGGTAAATGTTATGTTACATGTATTTTATAACAATTGAGAATAATAATTTTTTAAAGCATAGATGGCTGCCCTTCCCCTGAATTTCTGATGCAGTGGGTCTGGGCTGGAGCCTGGGAATCTGAATTTCTTAAAAAAAAGCCTCCAGGCGATGCTGATGTCACTGGTCCCCCCTGGGGGGGGGTCTCTAACTCAGAACCACTGATGGGGGGCCATTCCCAGAGGGAGACTCATATTAATGCCCCTGGAAGCTGGAGGAGCCGGTGTGTCAGTCTTGAAGGGGGACATTGGGGAGGGTGTGTCCACGACAGAAATAGAGCCAGAGAGATTTAGGCGAGTGACATCCCGGTCTTCGGGCCAAGGCGGAATGGGGGATGCGGGAGGTGGTGTAAGGACTCTTAACCTACCGACCCCTCCTCCCACAGAACTGTATGACACACCCACCCTCTCTGTTCACCCCGGGCCCGAGGTCAGCTCGGGGGACAATGTGACCTTCTACTGCCGGCTAGAGACTGCAACAAACACGTTCCTTCTGCTCAAGGAGGGAGGACCCGGCCGCCCGCAGCCCAGATACGGGGACACCCAGGTGGAGTTTCCCGTGGGCCCTGTGACCACAGCCCACAGGGGGACATACAGATGCTTTGGCTCCTATAACAATCATGCCTGGTCTTTCCCCAGTGAGCCTGTGGAGCTCCTGGTCACAGGTGAGGAAGCCCCCGGGTTGCCCCCACATGCTCTTTGGAACCCCAAGTGAACCCCAACCAGAGATGGGAAGGCAGCAAAGGGACAGGTGGGGGGACGCAGGGGGCTCCTCCCACCTCACCCACACGCACCTTCCGGAGGCTGAGTTGATTGTTCCTGAGGAAGAAGGCCGGAGGGAGGGGGCGGGGGGCACAGGGCCCAGCCGGGAAGACCAGAGGAAAGCAAAGCCCTTACCTGTTTTCTTCACTTGCTTTCTTCACTCCCAGGTGACGCTGGGGACACCAGCCTTGCACCCACAGAATACACCTCCTTTTCTGGTGAGTAACAGGTGATTCTAAACTTAGGGGAGGGAGAAAAGCCTCCAGTGCCGCCACAAACCTGGCGTCCACCCGAAATGTCCAGTGACGGCATAGCACTAGCCGGGCCTGCCGCTCCAGCAGCGGAGCAGACAAGCATCCTTGCTTTTTTCCCTGAGGGAGACAGATCATGGTCAAAGTCAGGGAAATAAGCCAATTACATAGCACATGAGGAGCAAACGGTGGTGTGTACCACAGACAAAGCACAAAAGGGGTTATGGTGACTGGGCGGGGGTGGGGGCAGGTGGCAATATTAAGTAGAGTCGTCTGAATCGGCCTCACCGAGCAAATACCTAAAAGAGCTGAGGGCGTTAGTCCTGTGGCTATGCAGAGAAAGAACATTCCAGAGAGAGGGATCAGCCCCTGCATTTGCCCCGAGTCAGAGGGATGGCCAGGGTGACAGAGGAGGAAGAAGCCATGTTGACTGACTTGATGAAGGAGCTGAGGGTCAGACACAAGACTTGCCCTGCTCCAAGCCCTGGGGCTGGGCTCCTCCCTCGGGGCCCCCCTGCTCCTTGGCTCTTCCTCTCTCCTGCCAGATGAAGCCACGAGGCCAGAAGCATGGGGCCGGGCCCTGGGAAAACTGCCCTGGGGCCGTCTGAGGGCAGGACAGGCTGGGACAGAAGGGGCCAGCACCATCTCTTTCCCCCACTTCTTCACTCTCCTTGTCTTCCACAGATTCTTGGGACCCCTACCTGTTAACCACGGACACAGCGGTCCAGCAAGGTAGGCAGGCAGAGGGAGGCTGCAGCTGGGGAAGGAGCGTGATCTGGAAAGGACAGAGGGACAGAGACTGGGTGAGGCGGTGCCTGACAGTGACCACTCTGTTCTTCTGACCCCAGACCCTGTCCTCTGGAATCACACTGCCCAGAATCTCCTTCGGATGGGTCTGGTTTTCCTGGTCCTTGTGGTGCTCGGGTACCTCCTGGCTGAAGACTGGCTTTGCAGGAGGAGAACGCAAGAGGGAGCCCACAGGGTTTCAAGTCAGGAACGCAGGAGAAGATTCAGGACCCAGTGACCCCTGGACAAATGACCAAGGGCTGGGCTGGCCACAGATAGAGCTGAAAGCTGACCTTGACCTTGGGCTATGTGAGCTCAGTGTTGTGCCCGTGGAGGGAGGTTCTCTGCAAGACAGTGCGTTGGGTTTGGCGAAGCTTCCTGTGGGAGGCGGGAGGCGGGTTGCAGATGTTAAATTTCTCCCGCAGACAGATCATATTGTCTCTTCTGGGGTCTAAGCATTTTTGTGCCTGCCTAATGCAAACCAAAATTCTAACCTCACTGGCCTTCCAAAAAAATATGTCCTTCGTTAACAGCATGGCTGCGGAATATTGCTGGAAAGCTTTGGTCTTTATCCACATTTCTTCTTTCCTTCGCTGCAACATGCCATCCAAGATACTTAACAAGCAGTACAGAATAGGCATTTGTGACTGGCCCAGCCATCTGAGTGTGTCCTGGCTGGGTCTCAGCCTTGCCCCAACTCCTCTGCCCCTGCGCCACCACACGTCCTGTCTTCTTCGCTTCTTTATCCGTACTGTGCCTTGTTCCTCAGGGCTCCTCCAAGAAAGTTCTCCAAACCCTCCAGCTTGACTTGAGATATCACTCCATGCCCCCAAAGCACCTATTTTTTTTTTCTCTAGAACAGCTCTGGGACTGTCACCTTGCATACGTATCCATTTTCCTGTCTCTACAGTGAACTTGTGCGAATTAAGTCCATGACAGATTTGATGGCTGTGCTCACAGCTCCCACACTAAGAGAGTCCTCAGAAAACGCACGTCAGATCAATGGATAGATAAATGAGGTTAGACTTGAGATTGCTGAGTATGGGCCTTGAAATGCTGTCCAGACCCTTTGTTCCTTGAGGATTTCTCCTTGACCAGCCCATTAATATAAATATTTTATGGGTCCCTGCCGCCCTAAAGATTATGACACCTCACATGGGTTAAATCCATTCTATAAATCTTGGGTTTCCTGTCATATATCAGAGAACGCCATTTCCAACCTCAAAAGGGTAACATGAATATTTAATGAGATAAAGAATATCAAGATTACTTTGGCTATTCGGGGTTTTTTGTGGTTCCATACAAATTTTAAGATAGTTTGTTCTAGCTTTGAGAAGAATGCTGGTGCAACTTTAATGGGGATTGCATTGAATGTGTAGATTGCTTTGGGTAGTAATGATATTTTCACAATGTTTATTCTTCCAATCCATGAGCACGGAATGGTTTTCTATTTCTTCGTGTCTTCTTCAAGTTCCTTCATAAGTCTCCTATAGTTTTCAGCATACAGGTCTTTTACATCTTTGGTTAGGTTTATTCCGAGGTATTTTATGGTTTTTCGTGCAATTGTGAATGGGATCTGTTTCTTGATTTCTCTTTCTGTTGCTTCATTTTTGGTGTATAAGAATGCAACTGATTTCTGTACATTGACTTTGTACCCTGCAACATTACTGAATTCATTGATCAGTTCTAGAAGGCTTCTGGTGGAGTCGATCGGGTTTTCCATGTAGAGTATCATGTTGTCTGCGAAAAGGGAGAGTTTGACTTCTTCTTTGCCGATTCCGATGCCTTTTATTTCCTTTTGTTGTCTTATTGCTGATGCTAGGACTTCCAGCACTATGTGAAACAACAATGGTGAGAGTAGACATCCCTGACGTGTCCCTGATCTCAGGGGGAAAGCTCTCAATTTTTCCCCATTGAGGATAACATTGGCTGTGGGCTTTTCGCAAATGGCTTTAATGATGTTTAAGTAAGTTCCTTCTATCCCAACTTTCTCGAGAGTTTTTATTAAGAAGGGATGTTGTATTTTGTCAAATGCTTTTTCAGCATCTATCGACAGGATCATATGATTTTTTTCTTTTGTTTTGTTGATGTGGTGTATCACATTGATGGATTTGTGAATATTGAACCAGCCTTGTAACCCAGGAACAAATCCCACTTGATCATAATGGATAATATTTTTTATATGCTGTTGAATTAGATTTGCTAGTATTAAAAAAAAAAAGAATATCAAGAAACCAGCATAGGCTCTGAAACGTGTAAGTTAACTCAACATATGGTAACGCTTATTATTCCCAACTACAGGGAATTGAAAGTAGCACCAACTGCTACCTCACTACCAGTAGACAAATACCAAATGTTCTTTTTGTTGTTCTTCTTCTTCATCTTCTGGGTGTTCAAGGTCCAATAATTTCTGTTGAGGCTGAATCATAGTCATCATTTCAAGACGTGATGGACTTGAGTGGAGTATGTTTGTAATATTCCAAATATTCCATATTCTTTTTTTTAAATAATAGTTTATTGTCAAATTAGTTTCCATATAACACCACGTGCTTCTCCCCACAAGTGCCCCCCACCATGACCATCCCCCCTCCCTCCCTCCCCCTCCCCCCTCAGTCCATGGTTCGTCTCCAGTATTCAATAGTCTCCCTTGATCCGTGTCCTTCACTCATCCCCGCTCCCTTTCCCCCTTCCTCTCCCCATATTCTAACTGATGGCAGGAAACCTACCATTTCAAGGGGGGAAAACATGTCATGTGTCAGGAAGAAGAATTTTGAGTCCCCAGATAGAAATGCAGGGGCTTGAGAGCCCCCTTAGAGGAATGGAAGGGTCTCTTCCACACCAAGCTCTTCTCCCCACGGCTCCAAGTTGAAATCTTCCAAAACTGGTCAACAGGACAAAGCCAAATGGTTAATAGCATCACTCTTTTTGAAGTGTTAGACCTGGTTTGTACTCCAGACAGCAAAATGAAGCATAGGGAAGAAGGGACAGAGGGAAAGGGGAATGAAGTACTGGCCAATTGTTTGCTATGAGATTTATTGGGAACACTTGAAAAGATTTCCATTTATTTCTCAATGGTTAGGCCTAATAGCTTGCCCCCACTTGGATGCCACGGAGGTTGGGAAAGATAACCTTTATTCCAGGTGTCTCTGTGACAACATAAATACTGATATTTCTCTGACCAGTGGAGTGAGAAGGGATGTGACAGGTGAGAGGCACCTTCAGTCTCTGTTACAAGAGACTGCTGTGTGCTGGGCACTGATGAAGGTGTCACCAAGGTAAACATTCTTGCCAGAACAGAACTGACCGTCCACAGTGCAGATCTTAAGGAAAGCGAGTGAACACAGTGAGGGGGGATAAGACGAAATACAGGAGGCCAGTGGAGCCTCTTTCTGTGCAAAATTCCAGGACATAGAGGGGCACCAGGGGGGCTCAGTCGGTTAAGCATCCAACTTCGGCTTAGGTCATGATCTCATGGTTCATGGGTTCAAGCCCCACGTTGGGCTCCACATTGGCAGTGCAGAGCCTGCTTGGGATTCTCTCTCTCTCTCTCTCTCTCTCTCTCTCTCTCTCTCTCTCTCCCTCCCTCCCTCCCTCCCTCCCTCCCTCCCTTTGTCGCTGCCCCTCCTCCACTCGCACTTTCTCTCTAAATAAATAAATAAATAAATAAATAAATTCCATGACATAGAGACGTGAGCAGGGTGTCAGATGAGGAAAGGGATCACAGTGGCAGGTGTCTGCCCCCGTCCAAACACAGTCTCACGCGTCAGACAGAGGGTGAAAGCCATGCAGGACATGCCGAGCTGCGATCAGGAGAGAGGGGAGGTTCTGGGCGGCGCTGGGCACAGACGAAAGCAGCAGAGCAAGCACAGCCAGGAAGCCTCGTCCTAAGTGCACATTTTATCCTTAAGGCACAGGGGGCTCACTGAGCATTTTGGTCACGGATGAGAGAGGATGCCGTGTGACCCCCGTTTTTGCAGAGAGAAGGGACTATGCAGGAGAAAACAAAACCATGGAGCGGCAGACAACGGAAGAGTTGAGAATGTCACCTCTTTCTGGGCTTGACAACCAGGAAGATGACCGAAAATATGTCCGGTAACCCAGAGGGAGGCCCAGCGATAGATGCCGGGCGCTGGTCCTGAGATGGTTAATATTTGCCACCGTTGTTATTTCTTGGGATTTCCGAGCCCGTTAGATCCCAATATTGACTTGAGGCTGCCAGCCTTCACAAAGACCAGCCCGGGTTGTGCATGAACTTGTCCTGAAGCTACAGATGAATTTAGGGAGAATTATCTCTTCCTCCCTCCAGTGCATGCAGGACTGAACCCTAAATATGTTATATTTTGCCTTGTATTTACATGCTCCCTGATTTCTCTAAATAATATCATGGAGTCCTCTGTGTACAGAATGTGCACATCTTTTGTTAGATGTCCACCAGCTACGTCCCCTGGTTAAGTCACCTCCAGATCATTCCCTAGTGACATGACTTTGATTTTGTAAGTGTTATCAGTCTTCAAATAATTTTACCAACCTTGTTGCTGGTATTATCACATTTCATGAAAACACAGGTGTTTCTTCCTTTCCATTTCTTATTTTTTTTATGTATTGTATTTTATTACAGAATTTTTTTAGTGTTGCTATATTTAGTACTTGGAAGAAAATAGAGTTAAAAGATGATATAATGAATAAATGTGTTAACAGCTCTAATAAATAAATAAAATTGGTTTCTTTATAGTAAATGCATATTCAGTAGTCTTACAAAGTTCACTTCTTAATTTTAGCAGTTTTAGATTATTTCAGATTATTTCCAGATTTAAAATTAGAATTTTTTTGTAAAATTGATTTCTTTCTTTTTTTATTTTGTCTTACCACCTGGCTAGAATCCCAGGATATTAATGGACAGCAAATGTCCTTCTTCTTAGTAGTAATATTGTGGGGAATATTTTTTCTCAAGCTTTTATTTAAATTCCAGTTAGTTACCATACAGGTAATATTAGTTTTAGGTGTAGAGTTAGTGATTCAACACTTCATACACCACCTGGTGCTCATCACAGGTGCCCTCTTTAGTCCCCACATATTTTAAGGGGAATATTTTCATATCTTACCATTAAGTGAGCAAATTGTTAGAATTTTTTAATAGATACTCATTGTCCCAATTAGGAAATTCCTTTGTATTCTTGTTCTGCTAAGCTTGTTTCCATTTGCAAATGAGAAAGAACACACCCAGTGAGCCCAGGTAGGAGACTCCTACGTTATTCTAGATGACAGTTGATAATGACTCGGAGAAGGTGAAGACCTTGACATATTTTAGGCACAGAAGCCATACTTCATTTTATTCTTCAGAAGCGATGGCTGAAAATTATGGAAGCAGAACAAGTGTCCATTGATAAATGAATAGATAAGGAATATGTGGTGTGTGTGTGTGTGTGTGTGTATTTGAATATTAGTCATAAAAAATAATGAAATCCTGCCCTTTGCAATGACATGGGTGCAGCTATAATGGAGTGTATAATGCTAAGTGAAAGAAGTCAGAGAAAGACAAAGACCATATGATTTCATCCATATGTAGAATTTAAGAAATAAAACAAAGAAGCAAAGGAAAAGAGAGAGAGGGGAAACCTGAGAAACAGATTCTTGACTACCGAGAACAAGCTAATGGCTACCAAAGAGGAGGCGGGTGAGGGGCAGGGAGGAAGGCCAGCACTCTGGGCACCGGCGCCCCGTGGAACTGTGGGATGACTACATTGTACAACTGAAACTAATATTACACTGTACTTAACCAGTTGGAATTTAAATAAAAATTAAAAATAAAAAGAAATGAAGGCTCAGCAGGTGGCAGGGTCAACATGGACTCTGGGAACTTAAGTGGATGAAGGGGACACTCCCCCATCGCTCCTGCCCGTTGGTGCTGAAGTCGTAGGTGAACCATGAACCGTGTGGTAAGAAGATGACACATTTGGGACAAAGCCAGAGACACAAATTAGTGGTCTGTCTTCCCAAACTGAAAAGATTTTATTTTTTTTATTGAAAGGGAATTGACATGTAGCATTGTGTAAGTCTAAGATGGACCACAAGATTGTTTGCTACACTTTGATACAGCTGGTTTCATTTTTTTAAATGTTTATTTATTTTTGAGACAGAGCATGAGCGGAGAGAGGCAAGAGAGAGGGGGAGACACAGAATTCAAACAGGCGCCCGGTTCTGACCGGTCAGCACAGAGCCTGATGCGGGGTGATGTTGGGGGGCTGAGGGCCACCCCCTCCCCTACTCAGCCCGACCCGTCTGCAGTTACTCCAGGCTCTTCCTTAGTCCTGATCACAGTAAGACTGGATTTCCAGCCTGGGTTCTGTTTTCTTCATCCCATTTCAAGCAGCAAATCTAGTCCAGAATCAGGATCTGGGGGTGGGGGGTGGGGGGTGGCGGGGAGGACCAAATTCAGTCTCTGTTAAAACCTGAGTTCCTAAGGCAAGGCATGCGCCTTCTATTTCCACCTTCCGTTTGCCAAAAGGGAGGCCGGTAGCTCCTTCTTGGCGATGTTACGAGGACGTGGTGTTCGGCTAGGGGTAAGGCAGTGCTCCGCCACCGGGACCGACTATTCCAACACTGAGTTAGGAGCAGGAGCTCAGGCTTTAGATACAAAGTTACACGGGGAGACGTCCATCCGCTCCTGCTCTCCCGGGTTCACGGCTCTGAGGACCAATTTTCTGCTCGGCCCCTTGCACTCAGGTGTCAGCCCTCTAGGGTCTGGTTTCTCCACCCTCACACTTCCGCTGAAGCTGTTTTTGTGAAAAATGCTCTTGGCTTCCTGGAACTGGCAGTGGGCACCTCTCAGCTCACCTCGGTTCCCCTGCCGGCTGCATGACCACTTCCTCCTGCAAGCAGCCTCTTCGCTGACCTCCTCTGCTCGTCCTCTGTCTGCACCATCTTGTTACAGGCCCTCCCCCTCCAGGGCTTGCGGGTTCCACGGGAGGCCCGCCCTTCGCCCTTCTCTGGACACAAGTGCGGGTGGATCTCACTCAAGGTCATGGTTTCAATTTCTCTAAGACAGAAGCCCAACAAATCCGTCTCTCTGGACCCCGATGTTTTCCAGGAATTTTGGGTTATTTATCAGCTACTTTTTTTTTTTAAATTAGGTTTATTTATTTCTGAGAGACAGAGTGAAGCAGAACATGAGCCAGGGAGGGGCAGAGAAGGAAGGAGACAGAATCCGAAGCAGGCTCCAGGCTCCGAGCAAGTGTTCGGCACTGAGCCGGACCCGGGGCTCCAAACCACGAACCGTGAGATCATGGCCTGAGCGGAAGTCGGATGGTAACCGACTGAGCCACCCAGGCCCCCCAGTACCACCTTTCCTAACCAACCCGGACTCATCAGCTTCCTACGGCCAAAGTTGTTCTAATCTGGAAAAATCCCAGCCCTGTTCACAGTCACTCTTCTGTACCGAGGCTCGTGCACCGCTCACGGCCGGGAAGACAAGCCACACAAATCAGCAGGTAAGGATGCATTTCTCACTCATGTGTTCACAGGTGGAGATCCAGACTTTTTATTACTTCTCCTAACAACTGTCCTTTCTGACAGTTGCCATTTGGAGTTCCGATCAGGTAAAGTCCCTACACATACATATTTTTAAAAGATTGTCTTATAAATTTGAAGAGTGCTTAGTACATATATGTTATATACCATAAGTGTAAGTTCTTCAGTGTATTCAAGTGTTTTCCTGCTATATGGTATCAACTGCAACTCACACTTTGATTTATGAGTCCTAGTCGATAATTTTTTTTTTGTTTTTGCTAAATGCTTCCCCCGCTGTATTCCTCTATTGCATTTAAAAGCCCTTGCAAACTCCTACACACAGTGTCCTCAGTATTTCTGTCAAACACCTTTGCCTTTAGATGAGCTATTTCCTTACATACGCACAAACCATAAGTGCATCTAAATCATGTTTCACATGGCGGTAGGTGTTTAGTGTAACGATGCAACCGTCACATAAATTGCTATATAACGTCGTGGTTAGTGTGAAACACCAGGATGTCACTTGCCCGCAAAGCAGACACGCGGCAGGACGTCTCTGCCTGCACAGGCACGTCTGAGACTCCCCAATGCAGCATGTTAGGGGCACCTCTCAACCTCTGGGCACCTCTCGTCTGGGGCCAGATGATCCTGTGCTGTGGGGGCGGGGGGTTGCCTAAATCAGCTGCCATAACACAGCACCACAGATCGGGTGGCTTAAGCACAAGAAATGTATTTCCTCGTAGACCTGAGACTGGGAAGTCCAAGACCGAGGTGTCGGCCGGCTCAGCTCCTTGGTGAGGGCGTCTTCCTGCTGGGGAGAGGGCTTGCCGGGGTGTGGGCATGGGGAGTCGGAGGGCGCCCCCTTCCTGTTCTGATAAGACCTGCACTCCTACCAGACTAGGAGCCCAGCATTGTGGTCTCATTTCACCTTCATGGCCTCCTAAAAACTCTAGCCCCAAATACAGCCCCATGGGGATTAGGGCTTTAACTTCTACCTCTGGGGGAGGGGGCACAGTTCAGTCCACAGCAGTGACTGTCCTGTATGTTTGGCAGGATCCATGGCCTCTATCCACTAGATGCCAGGGGCACCCCTCCTACCTGTGACTCTGGATAATGCCAAGTGTCCCTTTGGGGACAAAATCACCCCTAGTTAAGAACTTCAGTCCCAGAAGGATATAAACAGGGTGGAGGGAGGAGCTGGTGGGGGGGGGGGTGCTGCATGAGCTCTGGCTGGGGGACAGCTGGTGACCACCTGAACCCCCAGCCCTTGAGAACGGTGCGCAAGGGATGAGGGGGGCGTGCTTGGGGAAGTAGTGGGTGCCCAGCGTGGCTGCAGCAAGCGAGCTCGGGGAGAGTGGGTGATGAAGTCCGCAAGGCCAGATGGAGGCCTTTTACGCTTTTTTCTTTGTAGAGTATCTCAAGCTGTGCAGCGTTTCCAGCTGTGATTTCTCTCGCCTCATTGACTGAAACCTATCGCCAGCTCTCCACCACGTAGAGATGTCTGCCTCTGAGCTGAGTCTGGAGAACGGCCTGCGAGTAGCAACCCTGCGTCTACTCCAGACCGACTGGGTGCAGGCGGTTCTTACTCGGCAGAGAATCGTCTAAGCCAGCGTTTCTCACCGCAGCACTGCTGACATTTGGGGCCACACACTCTTTGTCATCGGGATGGGAGCACTGGCCTGTGCGCTGCAGAACGTCTCCCAGCATCCTGGCCGCTGCTCACCAGCCACCAACCGCACACCCTCCTCAGAGGGTGACAGCCAGAGAGTGTCTCCGGACATTGATGGGGCGGGAGAAGAATCACCCCAAGGTGAGAACCACTAGGGCTAGAGAGAGATCCGGGAGGCTGGCCGGGGCATCAGAGCAGGGCCCGGGCGCGCTCTGAGAGGGCGGAGTGAGACCTCCGGCGTGCAAGGAGGTGGACATCGGGATGGATCTGCTGGCGAGAGCCCCGCCCAGCGCTGCCCCGCGGGTTCAACCACCCGTCACCACAGCTGTCTTCTCTTGGGGTCCCGAGCTCTGTGCAGGGGCCTGTGCCTCTACAGGAGTAAGGGCATTTCTCCAGTCTCTCTACATCCATCCTGAAGGGGCGCACTGCGCCTGTGCTCTGCACACTGCGGGTTTCTCCCCACCCGAGTGCCAGGGCTGCCACTCTAGTCTAGGACGCAATGTTCCCTGTCTGGTTCCCCGCTGGGTCTGTGATAGAACGTTCCACCTCTGCTGCCCCTTGAATCTGTGATTGAATGTTCCACTTCTGATTCCCCCTTGGGTCTGTGATGGAATGTTCCACTTCTGATTCCCCCTTGGGTCTGTGATGGAATGTTCCACTTCTGATTCCCCCTTGGGTCTGTGATGGAATGTTCCACTTCTTTTTTTATATATATAATTTATTATGTTTATTTATTATTAAGACAAAGAGAAACAGAGCATGAGTGGAGGAGGGACAGAGAGAGAAGGAGACACAGAATCCTAAGCAGGCTCCAGGCTCCGAGCTGTCAGCACAGAGCCCGACACGGGGCTCGAACCCACAAACCGCGAGATCATGACCTGAGTGGAAGCCGGTTGCTTGACGGACTGAGCCACTCAGGCGCCCCTGGAATGTTCCACTTCTAGCACAATGGAATGTTCCACCTTGCCCCCCCCCTCCAAGGTCTATCGTGGATTGACCCAGACACGTGGCATTTTCTGACCACCAGTTTGCAATCACGAAATTGGGATGTGCTGAGAGAGAAGGTCTAGCAAGTGGTCCTGGGAAGGAGGGTCAAAGCCTGAACCTTCGTGGGTTCTGTTCTCCATGCCAAGTTCTGCACGGAGTCTTCTTAGAGAAGTGAGTTTATGACCCCACATCTGTCTTCCCCAGCCACCTGCCAAGCAAGAAGAGGGTCAAGAAGCGTGCAGTCCGTGACAGGGACTCAGCTGGGACTCAGCGCGGGAGGAGAAGCCCAGGTGAGGTCACCCCACACATGCAGGGTGTTCCAGAGGTGGAACATTCCATCATAATCCGGGGGGGGAGCCAGAAGTGGAACATTCCAGCACAGACCCGGAGGGAGGGGGCAGGAAGTGGAACATTCCATCACAGACCTGGGGGAGGGACAGGAAGTGGAACATTACATCACAGACCCAGGGGGGAGCCAGAGGTGGCACATTCCATCATGGGTCAAGGGGGGAAGCCAGAACTAAACATTCCATTATAGACCCAGGGAACTAGAAGTGGACCCTTCCATCCTAGACCCAGGGTGGAATCCACAATTGGAACATTCCATCACAAACTCAGGGGGCAGCCAAAGATGGAACATTCCACTACCCCCCCACCCCGGTAGATATCATATCCTGGGACGGGATGATCGTGCACCTTCTCTCTGGACTCTCCAGGCTCAGCAGGATTGGAGGGTGGGAGGTGCAGCTCAGCCCAGAGGCCACTGGCACCTGCAGAGCTGAGCTAGTGAGGGGCTGAGGCTGGGGGCGGGGGTCTGGTCTGCGGGAGGCACAGGTGTGGGCAGTGGGGCCCACCTGACACCACCAGGCTGAGGCCACCCACACGTGCTGTCTGGAAGCCAGAGGAGGAAGCGTAGACGCCTCCTCCTTAGTGTTTGTGTAGCCAGCGCGGTGCAGCGCCCTGAGGACATCAGATCAGCCAGACCTCTCACAGGCCGTCCCTGCTGCGGGTTTTCCACCTCAGAATGATGGGATGATTTTTTCTATCATTATTATTGAAGAATAGTTGAGACCGTTTACCAGTGTCAGGTGTGCAGAGTTGGGATTCAATTTTATTCAGTGCTCGTTGTCAGCGTAGCTACTATCTGTCGGCGTCTGTTACTGCTGATCGCGTTCTGCGGGCTGTACTTTTCATCCCTGAGACTTATTTATTCTGTAACTGGAAGTTTGTGTCTCTTAATCCCCTTAGCCTGTGTTGATCAGTCCACCACCCGCCTCCCCTTTGGCACCACCAGTTTTTTTCTCTGTAATTACGACTGCTTCCGTTTGTGTGGGTTGGTTTTTCCGGGGCTGTAGTGTGTGTCATAGGATGGTTAGCAGAACCCGGGGTCCAATAACACAACCATTTGCGTCCAAAAAACAAATCTGGAATGGTCAGATATGTAGGGACAGAGAGCACATTAGTGGGTTTGGGGTTCCTTTTGGGGTGATGAAAAGTTCTGAAACCAGGTGCTGGGGTGTATGCACAGCATCGAATATACTAAATGCTGCTAAATTGTACACTTTTACTTTTTTAATATTGTTCATGTTTATTTTTGAGAAAGAGAGAGAGAGAGAGAGGGAGACACAGAATCCAAAGCAGGCTCCAGGCCCAAGCTGTCAGCACAGAGCCTGACGTGGGGCTCGAACTCCAGACCATGAGGTCATGACCTGAGCTGAAGCCAGACGTTTAACCGACTGAGCCACCCCGGCGCCCCTAAATTGTACACTTTGAAGTGATGACAGTGTAGATGTGATGTTGTGGTGATCACAGTAAGGAAGTCCAAGTCTACGGACACTGCCAAGTTCCGCGGGTTGACACTGAGTCTGTAGTGATGAACGCAGAGCCCGCAGCCGGTCTCAGCTTTAGCACTACTGAGATTTTGAGCCGGCTCACTCTGCTGCAGGGACTGTCCCGGGCATTGTAGGCGTTCAGCAGCGTCCCTGGGCTCTGCCCCTGAGCGCCAGGACCCCTCGTTGTGACAGTCCAGAGATCTGCAAACACTGCCCATCGTCCCATGGGTGGCAAAGTCACTCCTGCTGAGAACCACTAAAATTCTATGCTGTTTTACCCCCAAGTCCTGAAAACTTCTAAATTTCTGCGCTAAGGAAGCTAAACTTACAATCTAGTGAACATTGGTTTCAAGTCTGTCTGCTTCTTAGATCCTATGTCCAGACCATTGAATCTACTCACTGTGCTGATTTATAAATAGGTAAAATAATAAGACTTTTCAGGGGGCTGCTGCAAAGTTGCAGCAGTAATGTATTTTAAATACACAGTTTCCAACACGGGGTCCGACCCGGACGTGTTCAGTGAGGACCAGCCTGGTATCCTAGTGGAAACTTGCACTCTGCCTCGGCACTGCCGCAATTCCTCGACTGCCTGTTTCCCTGAAATCCTGGTCTGTCCACACCCCAGTGAACACAGTTACACTGGTATCTGCCGAGTGGAACACCGAATCGTGCAGCAGCCGAGCACGCGAGCAGGTCTGTCTTGAGATGGCAATGCCACGTTAAAGACAAACAAAACTCAGGTCCTTCCTGGTACCAAGTGGCTAAGTTAAGCCACGCCACTTCCATCCTTAAGAGTAAGAACGATCCTGTGTTAACTTGTTGGCTATAAAGTCTGGCTGACTGGTTCTCTTTCAGCTAACAAATGTGATGTTTAACCCACAACACAGGACAGAGAAAGATGCACCAGAGAGATTAAAAGATGAAATGAGGAGATGACATAGAACTTGGAAGAGGGACAATACATACACAAAGGCTGAGCTGACATTTTTTCCGAAATTCTGAATCCGTACAGCGTAAAATAAAAAATAGGAAGTGAAATCCATGTCAAAAAGCATTAGTGTGCATGGGGCCCCTGGGCAGCTCAGTCGGCTGAGTGTCTGACCTCAGCTCAGGTCATGATCTCACAGTTCGTGGGTTCAAGCCCTGTGTCAGGCTCTGCTGACAGCATGGAGCCTGCTTGGGATTCTCTCCCTCTGTCACTCCCTGCTTGTGCTCTGTCTCAAAAATTAATAAGCATTTTTTAAAGTTTAAAAAAAGAAAATCAGTGTGCGGAGAGGAATTCATGCTGACAACAGCCAGGATAAAAGGAGCTGCAGAAATCCCAGCAGCGACAGTAAGGGACAGAGCGTGGAGTGGTACGTCCGAATACTGAAGGACACCTCCTACCAGCTCCCAAATACCTGGCGGCAATCATTCTTCAAGAATGAGGCTTTAGGAAGACGGTGCTGTCTCCCCTAAGCTTTGGGATTGGGTTGTTTTTATAGACCCATCACGTGAAAATGCTGGGGGAGAAAACTTCACTGCAGAAAGTTATCCTGAGTCCACAGGGGGCGGTTCTGTGTTGTTTCCGCTCCCAGCTTAGTCCCCGGCGACAGGTCACCGTTTTTGTAGAGTCCCCAGAGCAGCTCGTCTTTCCTCCGAGATGCGAGAGAGGACTACTTGAAGTTTGGTAGAAAAACTAAGTGAGGACAGAGATCACCCACGTTTGTCAGTGCCTGGGAAGTAGTGCCAAGTGGTGAGTTTGCATTTTTCAAAAAAAGAAAGCTTGAGAGTGGCCTTTCCACCGTTTCTGTGAGTTATTGGCAACAGGATGTGGACAGCTCAGGGACAGCTGTGTTTCCTAATGCAGTGGATCTCACACACACACACACACACTCACTGGAAGGTTAAAAACAACAACGATGTGGTCAGACTTGTACTCCATAGTACAGGATAGATTAGAACGGGGGTTGGCAAACTATGGCCGACGGGCCAAATCTCGCCCACTGCCTATTTTTAAAGTTTTATTGGAACACAGACACACTCATTCATTTGTGAGTTGTCTTTGGCTGTTTTCACACTCCAGCGGCAAAGCAGAATTGTTGTGAGAGTGACCATACGGCTGAAAAGCCTAACATATTAGCTATCTGGCTCTTTCTGGAAAAAGTCTACCAACTTCTGGGTTAGAATATCCTACAACTGATCCAGGAGGCTCCATACGACAGGATCGTGTAGGCTCATCAGGCACCTATTACATTTGGCCAAGAGAGGTGCCGGAGTGGCTCGGTTGGTTAAGTGTCTGTCTGACTCTCAGTTTCAGGTCAGGTCATGATCTCACAGTTCATGGGTTCGAGCCTCGTGTCAGACTCTATGTCCATACAGAGCCTGCATGGGATTCTCTCTCCCTCTCCCTGCCCCTCCCCTGCTCATGCGCGCTCTCACGCTCGCTCGCTCACTTGCTCGCTCTCTCTCTCTCTCAAAATAAACAAACATTAGGGGCGCCTGGGTGGCTCAGTCGGTTAAGCGTCCAGCTTTGGCTCAGGTCACGATCTCACGGTTTGTGGGTTCGAGCCCCACATCAGACTCTGTGCTGACAGCTCAGAGCCTGGAGCCTCCTTCGGATTCTGCATCTCCCTCTCTTTCTGACCCTCCCCTGCTCGCACTGTCTCGGTCTCTCAAAAATAAATTTAAAAACTTAAAAAAAAATAAATAAACATTAAAAAAGTTTGAGTTCAGCCAAGAAATATGTGAGCTAGGGCAGAAACATGAAAGAAACCACCATAACCATCTGTGATCTTAGTAATATTTCTTCCTAGACAAAGCATACCAAGTATAAAGCTACTTACTAAATACAGTCTCACACAAAGTTCTTTGCCTTTTATTATGCTTGTGTCCTTGTGAGGTAACAGACATTGTGACATTAAGCACATGTGTGACTTGTGCAGAATTCACTTTAAACCAGAGACAGAAAGCCAGCACTAAGTTGTACATTCTGACCCAGTGACTGACGTTTGATTTTCGGGGCTTCATTCACAGTGGGCCTTAGAGCTATCAGATCACCCCCTTCAAGGTACCGGGTCACTAAGAAGGTCCTCAGGGTGTAAAGGCAGAAGCTCGCCCCACGGGGATCTGGTGGCTCTGGCATCACTGCACTCGATGGTCAGATTCGGGTTGCTGTCTTTTACATCCTTCAGTAGCCTCTGGATTTCCGTGCTAGACTCACCCATCTCCAACCTGAGGGTCTTCAAGGGGCCATTATTCCGTTTCAAAGCCTCAAAGAGCACCGTTATTCCGCTCTGCCCCGGGATATTCTGGCCCAGGTCCAGCGTTTCCAGCCACTGGGCCCTGAGGAGCACGGAGGCAAGCCCCTGACAGCAGGAGGGGGGGATGGAGCAGCCGCAGAGCCTGGGGGGGAGCAGAGACCCAGTCAGTCCTCACCTGGGACCTACCGCGTTGCTAGCTGCACTCTTCTTGCTCTCTGATGACCCAGTAGGGAAGAAATGGAGAAAAAATTATTTTAGTGACATCAGACTTCCATCAGAACGTGGAAGCCAGTGCATGGTGGTGGAGAAGCAAGAGTAACAGGATTAGGGCGAACTGGCCAGGGAAGGATTCGGTTGTGTGGGGTTGGGGAGTCTCCCACTGGGGAGACGATAGGAGGAAAGAAGTAAGAAGAGAAGCGCGGGCCAGCACGGTAAGTGGCGGCCGTCAGCCAGCGTCGCTGAAATGCCAGGCTGGCGGAGGGTCTTGCAGACCTGGAGGTTTTCTTCAGGGTTTTTTAATCTGCACCGGCACAGGGAAGGACTCTTGGAGTCTTTTGGAACCGAGCCGCCCCTGGCCTGGCTTGCGGCTTGAAATGTACTTCCGGGTGACGGGTTGAGAACAAACTCCAGGAAGTCGAGGACCAACTCAGGGAGCCTGCGACACCCCGTGCGAGAGCTGGCGACTTCCGGGAGAGCACTCCCGCCGGGCCGTGCAGCACCACCGTCTGCGGCGTTAGCTGCGTGGACGCTCTGGCATTCAAGCCTTGTCTTCTCTCGGTGACACTGTAGGGATCATCATCTCCTGGCCAAGTGGGCCTCTGGATAGAAAATGTCTTCATTGCCCTCTGTCTCGCCCCTCTTCACCGGTGAGGATACGCGATGGGACAACGTTGGGGTGCCAGTGATTAAAGCCACCTGGAAAATACACTTTGTAAAGGACCAGGGGTGAGAACTATCTACAGGCAAGTTACCTTGCACGCTACCCAACACCAAACTTAAACGACCTTATTGACCCAGGGACTTTTCTAACCTCAAGTCCCCTTCTTTTTTTTCTTTTTAATGTTTATTTACTTTTGAGGGGAGGGAGGGGCAGAGAGGAGCAAGACAGAGAATCTGAAACAGGCTCCAGGCTCTGAGCTATCAGTACAGAGCCCCACACAGGGCTCAAACTCATGAACTGTGAGATCATGACCTGATCCGAAATCAGAGGCTCAACTGACTGAGCCACCCAGGTGCCCCTGCAAGTCTCCTTATGCTTCTCCCAGCTCCTGGCTATGTAGTTTTATCTTTTTAATATCTATTTGGGGGGAAAGTACAAGCATGGGCGGGGCAGAGAGAGGGGGACAGAGGATCTGAAGCAGGCTCTGCACTGACAGGCCCCTAGCAGAGAGTTGGACATGGGCCTGGAACTCACAAACTTCGAGATCATGACCTGAAGTCTGAAACTCAACCAACTGAGCCACCCAGGTGCCCCATATCTAGTCTTTTTTGAGCTTGTGCATTTGTAAAATACCCAGAGGTGCAAGCTGGACCCACAGAGTTATCTGTTTTTTGTGATCATACATTATTGTAGATTAAGAGAACTTTAAATGTCTTGAGTCTGTGTTCTTTATGGTAAAAATACACATCAAGTGTTTAACCAGTTTAAAGTGCACAATTCAGTGGCATTGAAAACATTCTCGATATTGTGTGGTCATCACCTTTATCTTGTTCCTGAACATATTCTTCATCGAAACAGATACCCCCTATCTGTGAAGCAGTCTCACTGCCCGCTTCCCCCTTCCCCGGCTTCTGGAAACCACCAATCTACATTCTATTTCTGTGGATTTATCTCTTTGTTACATTTCCAGTTTATGTGAAATGCAGAGATGTAAAATAATCAAAGCCACTTGCAGAAAAACAACAGATGAAAGTCAATACACGGTAAAAACAAGGGTCCAGACTTGGAGGAGACAAAGTACCCAAGGCAAGTTGTTTTAAAAAATTTTTAGTGTGTATTTTTTTAGAGAAAGAGAACCCAGGGGAGGGGCCGAAAGAGAGGGAGACACAGAATCCCAAGCAGGCTCTAGGCTCTGAGCTGTCAGCACAGGACATGACGCGGGGCTTGAACCCATGAACAGGGAGATCATGACCTGAGTCAGACACTTAACCAACTGAGTCACCCAGGTGCCCCATCCTAGAGCACAATTTAAGGTGTCATTCACTTGTTTTCCCTTGTGCTGACCCTGGTAAGACATACTAGAAACTAGAGCAGATGATAGCAAAGTGGTAGAAGGTACACAAAACACCCATGAGATGGAACTGGGAGCCCACTCGTGACTCGCATGGTCAACATCTTACAGCACAGCGCTGCAGGGAAAGACCCCTCTTCCATAAGTGGTGCTGCATTAGTTACCGCATAAACAGTAAACTCGGATCCCCACATCATAGCACACACACAACTAATTCGAGATCGAGTATAATCTCATTTGTGAGCAGCAAGTCCATAAAGCTCATAAGACAAAAAATGAAAACTATCTCCACTGGGGAGAACATATTTGCAAACTACATACCCGATAAAGGATTAGTATCCAAAGTCTATAAAGAACTTCTCAAACTCAACACCCAAAAACCTAATAATCCAGTGAAGAAATGAGCAGAAGACATGAATAGACCCATTTTCAAGACATCCAGATGTCTAACAGACACATGAAAAGATGCTCAACATCACTCATCATGGAAATACAAATCAAAACCACCATGAGGTGCTGTCCTACTTCGGTCAGAATGGCTAACAGTAACAACTCAGGAAACAGCAGATGCTGGCGAGGGTGCAGAGAAAGAGGATCTCTTTTGCACCACTGGTGGGAATGCAAACTGGTGCAGCTGTTATACAGCCCAGATTTCAATATTGTCCCCAAAAACCAGAGACCACTGGGGAGACCGAGTCACACATGCAAAAGCAAAGGGCTTTATTATTACGGGCTTAGGCTCACCGGGCCTAAACTCGGGCTCACAGACTTTACCAGCGCAGTGGATCCGTGCTGAGAGCCCCAAACAAGGGCTGAGCAGGGTTTTATGGGTTTGGGAAGGGGGAGTTACAGGAAGTTTTGACACAGGTACACTGATCCAATCATTATCGCATAACATCATTGGCAGTAACCTTAACCACACACATTGTCCAGAGTGTTCGTTACTTTTGGCAGGACCCAATCACAACATTTAGAGTATTAACCAATTACAGAGTGGACCCAGGACCCTCACGTAGGGTCTAACTAGCCTTGAGCAATAAGTGATTATCTACAGCTTCTATCTCTAGGCCTGCCCTTAGAAATGTTAAGCATTTTAGCTGGCAGCTTCTGATTGAGTGTTAGCAGGGTGGTCCCTGGTTGAGTAATCTGTGCCCTTTTATTGTCTAATGATTTTGAGAAACCGACCCTTAGGCCTCCAAGGTCAGAGGGGAAACTTGAAGCCTGTCATGGAGTCAGTTTGATTCAGACCTGCGTCCTTACACAGCCACTCAGGAAAACAGTATGGAGGTTCCTCAAAAAATCAAAAATAGAACTGCCCTGTGACCCAGCAATTGCTCTACTAGGTATTTATCCAAGGGATACAGGTGTGCTGATTCAAAGGGGCACATGCACCCCAATGTTTATAGCATCGCTATCAACAATACCCAAAGTATGGAAAGAGCCCAAATGTCCATCAACAAATGAACGGATAAAGAAGATGTGGTGTATACATACAATGGAGTATTACTCGGCAATCAAAAAGAATGAACTCTTGCCATTTGCTGCAAAGTGAAATTAGAGAAGGACAAATATCCTGACTTCACTCATATGAGGAATTTAAGATACAAAACAGATGAACAAAAGGGAAGGGAAGCAAAAATAATATAAAAACAACGAGAGAGACAAAACATAAGAAACTCAAACACAGAGAACAAACTAAGGTTGCTGGAGGGGCTGAGGGTGGGGGGTGGGGTAAGTGGGTAAGGGGCTTAAGGGAGCACACGTGTTGGGATGAGCACTGGGTTTATACTTAGAGGATGAATCACTAGAATCTCCTTCTGAAATCATTGTTGCACTATACGCTAACTAACTTGGATATAAATTTAAAAAATAAATAAGGGGGGGAATCAAATAAACTTTAAAAAATAAGAAAGATAAAAAAGATTTATCTGGCACCAAAACAACAACAACAAAACAGAACACACACACAAACACACAAAACAAAAACACAACAACAACAAACACAACTATCCCCACTGCTTGGTATTATCAACGTAATTGTACTGGCCCATTATGGGGTAGGTCCGCTCCCTAAGGAAGAAAAGTCTCAAGGCAAGCTTGTTAGTTGCCGATGTGACCACATCCCTCATGACCTGCAGCACGAGACCACTTTAATCAGACCGCATGTTTGCGTGTTACCATGTGGGAGACAAGGAAGTAAAAAATATATCAAAAACCACACCACGTGGTGTTCAGGGATCAGTTCTTTGTGTGCGAACCCAACTGAGCGATGCCGGCTGGAATAAAGTTGCTTCCTGGTAAGAAAAGCCTCAGTGTTACGACTCTGTGCGGGAATCCGATAGTCACCCAAATTCGAATTTGAATGGGACCTTGGGGCCGTGATTGTATAGTGGTGAGTACTCTGCGTTGTGAATTGACCTTGGGCTCCTCCAAAGAACAAAAACAAAAGGCATGGAAGCTCAAAGGATGGCTGCAGGCTACTAGCTAACAGAGTGTACGTGGATTTTCATACGTATATTTTGAAATCCATATTTTCAGAACGAATGTTAAGGCGTGCAAGGAATTCCAGCAAGATGTACTAAAATAAGATTAACACTCAATGGAAAGAAATCAGAAGACTAGAAAAGGCACCTCAAAGAAGAGAATGACCGATAAGCACATTGAAAGGCACCCAACCTCGTTAGACCTAAGGCAAATTCCAGTTGAAAGGGTGATGGGCATTAAGGAGGGCACTTCCGGGGAAGAGCAGTGGGTGTCCTAGGTAAGAGATCAGTCACTGGGTTCTACTCCCGAAGCCAAGACGACACTGTATGTTAACTAGAATTTAAACTTAAAAAATAAACTCGTTGACATACAGTGTAATATTAGGTTCAGGTCTACACTACAGTGATTTAACACTTCCATACGTCACCCAGTGCTCATCAGAATGCCTTTGGTTTTGTGGGAAACGTCTTAAAAAAGAAGAGGGTCGGCAGGTCATAGTTAGGAAAGGAGAACGCGCTCTATCTGCACGTTTTCAACCTCGTTAGACCTAAGGCAAATGCAAGTTAAAAACCTCATGATGGAGACTGACCCCGACTGGTTAAAATTAAGGATGGACGGAGCACCTGGGTGGCTCAATCGTGTAAGTGTCTGACTTCGGGTCATGATCTCGAAAAGTTCGTGTGTTCACGCCCCGCCCCACGTCAGGCTCTGTGCAGACAGCTTACATACAACAAACAGCGCTCATCCCAACAAGTGCCCTCCTCCATGCCCATCACCCATTTTCCCCTCTCCCCCACTCCCCATCCACCCTCAGTTTGTTCTCTGTATTCAAGAGGGTCTCATGCTTTGCCTCCCTTCCTCTCTGTTTGTATCTATTTTCCCCTTTTCCTTCCCCCATGGTCTTCTGTTAAGTTTCTCAAGATCCACATATGAGTGGAAACATATGGTATCTGCCCTTCTCTGACTGACTTATTTCTCTCAGCATAATACCTTCCAATTCCATCCACGTTGCTGTAAATGGCATGATTTCATTCTTTCTCATTGCCATATAATATTCCATTGTATATATAAACCACATCTTCTTGATCCACTCATCAGTTGATGGACATAAGGGCTCTTTCCATGATTTGGCTATTGTAGAAAGTGCTGCTGTGAACATTGGGGTACATGTCCTCCTATGCATCAGCACTTCTGTATCCCTTGAGTAAATCCCAGCAGTGCTATTGCTGGGTCATAGGGGAGTTCTATGGATAGTTTTTTGAGGAACCTCCACACGGTTTTCTAGAGTGGCCGTACCAGTTTACATTCCCACCAACAGTATAGGAGGGTGCCCGTCTCTCCACACCCTCGCCAGCATCTGTAGTCTCCTGATTTGTTCATTTTAGCCACTCTGACTAGAGTGAGGTGGTATCTCAGTGTGGCCTTGATTTGTGTTTCCCTGATGATGAGTGATGCTGAGCATCGTTTCATGTGCCTGTAGGCCATCTGGATGTCCTCTTTGGAGAAGTGTCTGTTCATGTCTTCTGCCCATTTCTTCACTGAATTGTTTTTCAGGTACAAACTTACAGTTATGAGTAAGTCCTGGGGAATCTAATGTACGGAAGGGTAACAACAGTTAACAATACGGTATTATGTACTTGAAAGTTGCTAAGAGAGTAGATACCAAATGTCCCCACCAAACACACACACACACACACACACACACACACACACACACACGGTGAGTATGTGACATAATGGAGGTGTTTGGTGGTAATCATATTGTAATATATAAATGTATCGGGTTAGTGTAAATACAGAGACCAAACTGATGGTTACCAGAGGGAAGGGGGTTGGGGCCACAAGCAAAATGGGTGAAGGGGAGAGGGAGATCCAGGCTTGCAGTTATGGGGTGAGTATGTCACCAGAATACAAGGCACGGCATCGGGGACACAATCAATGATACTATAGTAGCAGTGTAATGGGACAGATGGGAGCTACCCTGAAATGAGCACAGCATGACCCAGAGAGTTGTGGAATCACCATGTTGTGAGCCTGACACTAATGTAACATTTTGTGTCAACTAGATTCAAATTAAAAAAATTAATAAATATTTTTAGTGTGTCAGGTCAACAGGTTGCACCCTGTAAACTTACACAATGTAATATGTCAGTTACATTCCAGCCAATCAGTCAACAAAAATAAATGAAAAGGAGCGAGGTACCGACACAACGCAACATGGGTGAACCTTGAAAACTTGATACAAAGTGAAAGAAACCAGGTGCAAAACACCGCCTACCATACGGTCTGTCTGTGGGGAACTTCTGAGACCATCAAACCTGCAGAGATGCAAGGTGCATATCCCGGGGCGGGTAGAAACGGGATGACCTGAGGTGGCTCGGGGACCGAATTTCACTGGATCTGTAGACTGCTTTGGATAGCAAGGACATTTTAGTAATAATTCTTCCAACCCATGAGTATGGAATATCTTTCCATCTGTTTGTGTCATGGAATCTATCACTATTGATTCATTTTAAATGAGCATCTGATAACAGTGTGAAGTTTCAGAGTGATTCAGAGCCTCATTCCCTAAGTCCTCCCACAGGCCAGATCAGATGGGGTCGCCGCTGTTTTTACCACAGACCACGACGTGTTCCCGCTTCTGCTGCCGTGATGCCCACAACCGGACTTGCTTCCCTGCAGTCACTCTCCACGGCACCGCCAGCCTCAGCGCCCTGCAGCCACGAGGGGCGTGGGTGCTCCCTGTCAAAGCCAGCTCATCTGTCCGTGTCCAGAACCATGGACCCCATGGGGCAGAGGCTGGGGGGGGGGGGGGACTACCTAGCATTTTCCATTCCTGTGGGGGAGGAGTCATCACCACGCCTCAGGAAGAATGCGAAAGTGGACTTGCCTGAACATGAAATGGGCTTCAGATGCCGGTAAGTATAAATAAACCAGAAATGTGGGACGTCGCCACAAAAGGGTGTATGTCCTCCATGTAGCTCTCGTACTGCTCCTGCCTTGTCTCGCTCTCCAGGACCACGCCCTTCTTTATTAAAAAAGAGACTTGACCAGATTTCCAGTTGACTTTGAAGTCAAGGCTTATAAGCCATTTAAAGTCATATCTCAGTGGTTTACCTGGCAGGCTATCAAAGTTAAGAGATTATTCGGCTATGAAGGAATTGGACACCAGTGGGTGGAATAAAGGTGCCGTCTGTCTGAGAAGAGATCACACACGTCTAGTAGCCTGAAGAGTATTAGCCTCATACCAAGTGAAACCATGACTTTGTCACTGTCATATTTGGAAAGGAGGTATGGTTAAAAGTGTGCATTTGGAAACCAAGGTGATAGGGAGCAGACTGGTGGCTTTGCACTCGGTCAGTTTAGCTGAGCATGAATGAGGTTTCCTTAAAGTTTCTTCCCTCTGTGGTTCTGTGTCGGGGATAACAATAGAAATTTGCACGAGACATGGAAGGCGGAAGTGACTCTCAGGTGGAGAGTGTGGGAAGTGCCGCGTCTCATGTTGCAGCCCACAGATGTTCCATGGGATCTGCTGGCTCGCCCGTGGGTGTGCGCCCACCCCCACGCCCCCCGGCACCTGCACCAGCACTACTGAAGGTTTGTGGTAAAGAGCACCATGCATGATTGAGCTTGGAGGTGGTGACAGACAGATTGACACGGATTTTCTTGAGAGTTCCAGCATGCCCGTGATCTGCCACCCACCACACCCAGCTTTCCCTACCAACACCCAGCCTGGTTGACCTTCAGCAGCATTAGGGTAACTACCAGAGACATCTGAAACCACAGCTACGTACATTCTAGTCCTTGTCGTAAAGCCTGTGTCCCTGTCTCTCTCGGCAGTCCTGATGTTGTGATGGTATCCTAACTGGAAGAGGCTTAGATCCACTGAATGATCACATAGATAACTACAAAACGGGGAGCAATAATCCAAGCTACCACCATTTTTGTGAGGACTAAATGCAGACCTGCTCCATGTAATCTACCTGTCTAGAATGAAATTAAAACTCATAAAAGGTTAACTATGAAGTATTTTAGGTTTGTTTTTATTTTGCAAAGATAGCGTCATGGAGGTATAATAGAAGATTTTAAATCACCACTAAATGTTTATCCAGGAAAGCAGATGGTCTAGCTATTCAAGGAGGTTCAGCCAGTGAGAATGCTCAAGAAAAAAGGTGTAACTTAACCTAATATAAGTATCTTGTTTAGGTTCAGAATTGACACCCATGGGTAGATCAGTGTTGACATTATGCAGTGTGAGACAGAAGCAGTGTGAAGGGGAAACAATACTTATGCTACTGCTTCTCCAGCAAGTTCTTTTCAGGACCATTTACATACCTTGTGACTCATTATTGCTCCCCCTCACTTTGTACGTAAAGAGGGGACTGTGGGATTCAGAAGCAAGGGCCATGAGTTCATGGCATCTCAGAGCAGGGCTTGGACTGGAAATTATTTATTTCCTGTTCTTCATCTTGTGATTTTCTTACCCCTTGCATTATGTAGAAATATTAAAATGCTGATATGGGATTTGGGAACAGGAAATAGGGATCAGATTAGACTGAGTGCAGTTCTAAAGTCAGATGATTGATGTCTTCATGATGTCAGGTAATTCTGCAAGTCTCCTCTCCCGCAAGGAGCGCGGAGAAAGAGGCTATGGATTGCCTTTGCTCCCTGCTGGGAGTGGGTCGCTCTCACACTTTTGGGGGCCTGTGTCTCTTGCCAGAGAAGTCTGTTCCTCATAAGAGCAGCATTGCTGGGCCAGGGGGTCTCTGGGATGTAGGAGCATGGCTGTGGTTCTTCCCATCCTGCTCCATCTTGGTGACTGGGAGAGAAGGGTCAGGGTACAAATGAAGTCTACAGAAGTGAAGGAAAATACACCCGCCCCCTTGTGTTTTCCGTCTGGAGGATGTTTGCCAACATCTCATCTCACCCGAGGAACATGGGGGCATGTTTATCTTTAAACAGGAATGTATAATAGTACCTTTCTTCTGCATACTGTCTAAATCCATAACAAGTAGTAACTCACTTAAAATACTCTTCTCCTGGGGCGCCTGGGTGACGAGTCAGTCGAGCATCCGACTTCGGCTCAGGTCGTGATCTCACGGTTCTTGAGTTCGAGCCCCATGTGGGCTCACTGCTGCCAATGAAGAGCCCTCTTCAGATCTTCCCCCCTCCCCCGCTCTCTGCCCCTCTCTGGCTCATGCTTTCTCTCTCTCTTAAAAATAAATAATGAAAGGGGCACCTGGGTGGCACCGTCAGTTACGTGTCCGACTCTTGATCTCGGCTCAGGTCATGCTCTCACAGTTCGTGGGTTCCAGCCCCACATCAGGCTGTGCGCTGATGGCACAAAGCTTGCTTGGGATTCTGTCTCTCCTCCTCTCTGCTCCTCCCCTGCAAAGTAAATAAATAAACTTTAAATAAATAAATAAATAAATAAATACTCTTCTCCTATGAGGCAGGTGCTGTTGTTATCTCCATGTTACAAATAAGGAAACTGAGGCATCGACGTTAGGTAACTCAGCCGACTTTGCACAGTCTAGAAGGGTTCAGAGGGATGACCTGGAAAGCAGCGCTTGGGTTGAATCTCATATCTGAGGGCTCAAGACCTACCTCCTCTTACTAAGGGACTCTGGATAGATGTGTATCAAAGGGCTCGGAGAAGGAACCAAACGCTGGGACACCAACCCTCTCAACCCCTTGACTCTCCTTTTCAGAAGCAGAGGTCACTTTCCTGTCCTTGGGTCTAGACCTGACCCATATGATGGCCACCGGCTGCCTGTGGCTATTGAACATCAGAAACGTGCATGATCTGAACCGAAACGTGAGTGTGAAGTGCACACCAGACTGCAGAGCCACAGGACAGAATGTCGCATGTGAGACATCCCGGTTATTACATCCCGGTAGCCAATCACATTGACTATGTGCTGAGATAATATTCTGGGTATATTCGAAAATTAATATTGTAAATTTTTTTCTTTTATAGTTTATTGTCAAGTTGGTTTCCATATAACACCCAGTGCTCATCCCCACTGTAAAATTTTTTTCATTGTAAATACTGTAAAAAAATTAATTTTACCTGGTTCTTTTTCTTTTTTTTTTACTTTTAAAATATTTTTAATGTTTTGTTTATATTTAAGAGACAGAGACACAGACTGAGCATGAGCAGGGAAGAGATGAAGACAAAATCTGAAGCAGGCTCCCGGCTCTGAGCTGTCAGCACAGAGCCTGATGCAGGGCTCGAACCCACAAACCCCAAGATCATGACCTGAGCCGAAGCCGGATGCTTAACTGACTGAGTCACCCAGGTACCCCGGTTCTTTTTCCTTTTTTAATGTGTCTATTAGAAAATTTAAGGTGCACCTGGGTGGGTGGCTCGGTCAGCTAAAAACAGAAACAAACTTCAGACCCTACACATAGCAAGCTACCCCAGATTCACGTTAAGTAAATGACTAATCAGTTTCTTCTACATAATTATCATTTTGAGCCATCAGTTGTCTATGTCGCGCGTGAGAATTTAAAGTTCTGCACATCTGGGGTGCCTGAGTGGCTCAGTCAGTTGAGCGTCTGACTTGGACTCAGGCCATGATCTCACGGTTTGTGGGTTCGAGCCCCATGTCAGGCTCTGTGCTGACAGCTCAGGGCCTGGAGCTGCTTCAGATTCTGTGTCTCCCTCTCTCTCTGCCCCTCCCCCATTCGTGCTCTGTTTCTCTCTGTCTCAATAATAAATAAACATCAAAAAAATTTTTAAGAAAATTTAAAATTACACATATGGCTTATATTGCATATGCCTTGTATTATTTTATTGTATTGTATTAAAATATTTTAATGTATTCTATTTAGTTTATAATATATTGTAGTGGTCTGGAGACTCTGCTGGTTTGAGCAGAGAGATGAGAGAGTGAGATGTAGATATATATTTGCTCTAAAACACAAAAACTTTGAGTTCTAAAATTTTGGAATCATATTTACATAGCTACAAAAACTAATATTGTCGGTGTAAAACTGATGAGGTGGTTATTGATGTACCCCTTGTGTTTAACGTGTCACTTATATTTAACATGAAATGTGGATAGAGTTTTAAGTATCTGATATGACAGACAGGGGCAGTCTTCACAGCTGAAGGCTCTGAGCAGATCTTCTCAAGATTCGCTGTAATTACAATCATCTGGGAATCTTTAAAGACGCCCAAAGTCTGGGCAACCCCGATCTGACCTATAAATCAGAATCTCTGGGAACTTGATACTTTGAAATGATGCCCCAGGGGGGTGGGTTCTGCACACGGGTGAGGTTGAGGACCTCGGGTCTAGGAGAAAGCGACGCTTACACTGGTCAGTAACCACTGGTGGATACAGGAAGTTCTCTGCAACGGGATTGGTTCCCAAGGTCCAATCACAGAGCTCGGGGCAGAACGAGAAACTCTTTTAATGGGAGGCTTTCTGTGCCTGCAGCGCTGGCCGTGCGAGCGGAGTTCCTGGTGGTGGAGAGGTGAGTAACACTCCTGCCTCCTTCCTGTAGTCCACTGTTACGTCTCTACGATAAAAATTCCTGCCTTTCTTTGAGTGTTGGGATGTCACCCCTTTGAAGGGTTAATGAGATTTCAAGTGAAACTCCTCTTTGTGCAGAAGTTTCTCTCCTAGGTTGAGTTTCTACAAGTAGCATTCTGCACCCATATCCTTGAGAATCTCGTGCGTGTTTTTATTCATTGCACTCTGGCTGCTTATTTTACTGCCCTCCTGAGAATGCTCTTAAGACCTCGTCTGCTAAATGCAAAGGATATTTTTTGGTCCCTTTCTGTCAAGTCTCCAAAATGTCGCTAAATCATTTTTCTATTAAATAGGTCCTCCTACAAATAAAATGCATGCTAATTAAAGACTGGGAGGTCAGGAGTAGCAACAAGAATTCCCCATTGTGTTGCAATGTAAATAAAACCGCAGAATGCTGGGTATATATATCCTGTCTTCATATAAGATTCTCTTTGTTGCTGCAATTGTAAACAATATTGCAAGTTTAACTTTTCTCTTTCCCACTGTAATTATACAGAGAGTGTTGTATAGCGGTCACCAGCCTTGAAAACACATCGGGGGTTGACCCCCTCTGCTTTCTCTGCTGGCTTAAGAAAATATTTTCTTCTGTATTAACCAGTTGACTTTGCTCTTCTGCATTGTCCTTATTTTTTCTGTGTAATTACCGGTAACTTTAGAGTGGCGTCTACTTGAATCAATTAGCAGAGAAATTGAGATCACAGGTTCTGGAAAAGACTGCTTTGAGTAGAATATTGACTTCAACACTTAACAGCTGGGTGACTGGCCATCCCTGAACCTCTGTAAATTTCCATTCAGGTTTTCAAGGATCATCTTTACACAATGACCCCACCCAACTCTTTCAAAGGGGCTAAATTAGATGTTGAACACCTGACCTGGCTAGCATATAAATGGCACTTGGGAGGGACACGTTGCCATCACCTTTTTTTTTTTTTTTAAAGACACATGAAATCTGGTAAATATAACCTGAAGTCAAACTTGAGGAGATCGTAGGGCCAAGAAGGACTCTACAGACTAAGGGGGGAGGGGAATCAAGGTGTTGAGGATCTTGAGTGAGCTGGGGCGCTCTGCCTTCAGAGGGAGGACGGGAGATGGGGAGGGAGGATCACAGTTGCCTATTAATAGGAGAAGAAACACTGGGGAAAAAATGTCCTTTTTCTTAAGCTGGCACAAAACTTTTGGCACTCAAAAATACCTTAAAATGTTAGGTGGTTTTCCCCCTTCCATTTAGGTCTTTGGTCTGTTTTCAGTTAATTTTTGTACCTAATGTGTGACTATTTGTGGGAACCTTCCAGAACAGGCAAATCCATGGAGACAGGGAGCACACTGGTGGTCACCAGGGGCTGCAGGGGAGGGGAGAGTGGGGAGTGAGGCTTCCACGGGGGAAGATGAACGTATGTGGAACTAATCCAAGGTGGTGGCTGCACAGTGGTATGGGTATGGGGTTTCCTTTTGGGGAGATGAAAGTGTTTGGAACTAATTCGAGGTGGTGGTTGCAGACTTGAATGTATTAAATGCCACTGCACTGTTCACTGAAAACGGTTCATGGTTAATTTTATGTTTCATGAATTTTACCTGAATAAAAATGAAATATGTGCTTCCGTGAAAAGTCTTGGTCAACAGGATTTGCTCCAAACCCAATACAAAGAGAACTATTAGGTGTGTGTTGGGGCAGGTTTGGTGCATGTGGAAGGGGGGGGACCTCTCCTGTTTTTAGAGTAAGATGTTGATGCGGGGATTGCAGTCCGGGGACGCTGCAGATGACTCCATCCCTCCCACCCCGGTCCGGAGCAGGTGCCGGTGCCGCAGGCTAACCCCCAAAGGGCCCAGCTTCCCTCTTGCAGGTCTACTGCAACTTCCTGTTCCTTCGAGATTGCATGTACCTTCTCCACATGCCGGGCGGGGTTAGGGGGACAAAGGTCAAAGGGTACTCAGCTGCTTGTACCACCTTTGTATCAAGACAAAAATAACATTCTCAAAAGCCCAACCAAAAATACTTAAGCTAACTTCATGGGCCACCAATGTCCTGTGACCACCGTTTGCAGAAATGGGGTTTTATAAGTGGGAGCTGGTGACAAATTAAGAAGCGGGTAGAGTGGGCGTGCACCTCAGGAACACAGTGGGGGGTCTGTTCTTGACCCTAACCCTAGACCCAAACCCTTCCTCACCAGGAAGGGCCTGTGGAAATCCAAGCAGCCGGCAGTGGAAGGAGCCCAGCTCAGATGGGCGCCCCTATCCTGGGCGTTGTTGGGTCCTCATGCCTCTTCACCGTCCTCCCTCGATGTCCAGAAACCACTGATTTCTGTTAAAAGATGTAATTGAGTTCCGTACAACTTACCCAAATCAAACAGCTGTCCTGGCAGGGGGACTGAAACCTGGCCTCTGGAGCTATTTACGTCTAGTTCAGAGTTTATGTGGTCATGTGACCTTGAATGGGCTCTCTGACCTCTCTGCTGCCTCAGTATCAATATCTGAAATAGGGAGACTATAACGCTTGGGAATATTGTAAGGATTAAATGAGCCAAGTCCAAAGGGCGTTGCAGTGCCTGGCACCTTGCAGGGCCTCCACGGTGTGACCTAACCCCACCGCCCTCGGGATGAATTCAGAATCCTAAGCCAGGTACTAACAAAGACCGTCGTCTTGCCTGAACTGAAGTCAGCCTCCTAGGTCCTCTTTTCCCTTGGACCTCGTCCTTGGGCTCGCTCCTTGGCCCACTTAGTCCAGCTGGAGCCAGAATCCTGTTGAGTCAACTTAGCAAGAATCCCCCACACTTGGTATCTGATCAAATTCTTCCTCTCCCAGCTGACATCTCCTTACCCTGTTCTGCCCTCAGCAGGAATCGTGATGAATGGATCTAGCAAGAATGCTTGTAGCCTTGATGTTTCCTCTTGGTGACTGTCCACCCACCAGCCCCACCTCCTTGGATCCACCCACTTTTCCTTGTTGTGTTCGGAGCTGAGCTCCATCTCTGTCGCTGCCTGCCTCCAGTAAAGCCTTCCTTACCATCTTCTTGCACCATGAATGCATTTCCCTTGCCAGCTGCTTGTGTGGCTCTTTATCCTCCCCATGCAACAGGAGAAGGTGCTTCTGAATATAAAACAGATGGTGTGGCATCCCCCTGGACTGTACCTAGAATCAAATTATAAAGAGTCTAATTTACCACGCCATTGCCTTCATGATCAGAGGTCTGACCCTCTGATCAGGTATGAGTTTTATCCTGTGTTCGTCTGATACAGCAAGTGTGTCTCTCTTCTTTGGCTCCAACCTGCTGAACTCCACGCAGCCTGAGCTTTAATTCTCCTTGTTCATTCTGCTTAGAATTTATCCCCCACAAAATTCCCACATTTCGCAGCTACTTGTCTTCATGTTCTCAATTGACGTATTTCTCTGGGAAAATGTCTGCTAACATCATGCAAAATCCCCTTCATTCTACTTTTCTGTATCATCCTGTCTTCATATTTTTATGTCACCTGTTCTTGTTTGAATTTATTTGTGAAATGTCTCCTTCTCCCATGCCAAGTATGTGTGCCCAAAATTGAATATAAACCCCAAGTGGGCAGGGTTCTTACCCATCTTGACAGTGGTCCCTTCTACTCTAAAATTGTTTCTCTTACCCAGTGGGAGCTTTTATTTGAATAAACGAGTGCCCAAAGCCACTTAGTGAAGCAGGTGATGGCATACTTAATGTACAGCCAGAAATTCAGGCATAGGACCCTTGGCTCAAATGTTTGACTATTCAGTGAATAGAATTTCAAATCAAGGTCTGTTGAGATCAGGAAATCACTTGTTTTTAAAAATAGTTTATTGTCAAATTGGGTTCCATACAACACCCAGTGCTCTTCCCCACAAGTGCCCTCCCCCATCACCACCACCTCTTTTCCCCCCTCCCCCTCGCCCTTCAACCCTCAGTTCATTTTCAGTATTCAATAGTCTCTCTAGTTTTGCATCCCTCTCTCTCCCCAACTCTCTCTCTCTCTTCCCATCCCCCTGGTCCTCCATTAGGAAATCACTTTTTAAGCAATGGTAGATTGAGAAGGTGTACCACTCATCAGCTTGGTGAACCTCTGTTAAGATGCTCTCAAACTCAAGACCATTGTACAGTCAAAGTCCATGATACTCATTGAACAGTCGAGCATTTGAGCCAAGGGTCCTAGAGAGCTAAAGTCAGTAGTTCTCATTAGCTCATGCGTCCACCAAATTTATTAAAGACTAAGAGAATCTGGTAGGTCTGGAAGATGCATCAGCATGAACTTCCTACCTACCCTCGGGGATTTGCACGGTCTCAAAGGGGTCCCAGGTTCTAAAAATGTGAACTATTTTGTCCAGCCCAAAACTAAGGGAGTTTGATATGGATTTGAGCTTTTGGGGAGTTTGTTCTCAAAGCAGCAGGTTGGGCAGTGAGAATTGCCCAGTCCCTGGCACAGGGGCAACTGGTGTTTGAGACAGGAGTACTAATTCGTGCTCTTTTGTTTCTTCCCTTGATTCTTCTTTAATGCCCAAAGCTTGGATCTCTCCTGTAGGACGAGATGGTGCCTGCTACACAGCTGGGCTTCAACCTGCAGTCCCTGCTGGAACAGCTCAGCCAGGATGAGTTGAGGGAGTTCAAGTCGCTGTTGGGGCCCCTTTCCCTGCAAGATGAATCACAGCACATCCCTCCGGCAGAGGTGGAGGAAGCCGATGGGAAGCAGCTGGCAGAAATTCTCATCAGCTGCTGTCCCAGCCACTGGGTGGAGACGGTGACCATCCAGGTCTTTGACAAGATGAACCGAACAGATCTGTCTGAGAAAGCAAAGGATGAGCTCGGGGGTAAGTAGACACGAGTCCACCCTGTGTCATAGGAGGAAACAGCAGGAGCCTCTGGGGTTTCAGATGCACAAGAACAACACTGAGCGGTGGAGAGGTTACCTGTCCTGAACCCAAATGCCAGACCTTCATTAGGTCTGGTGGCATCTTTCATTCTAGCTCTTTCTACCCTGTCCAGGTATCGTAGAGCTAGCCTGGCCTCCTCACTCTGCATCCCTCACTCTGCTGTTCCTTAAAGTTTGTTCATGATCCATTCTTTCATACGTCCTCCAACTTGTTAAATTATACATCGCTTGTTCCGTTTTCAGTTCCCACTTCCGGTGTTTGCTTCCACACACTCTGATGCACACTCGATACGCAAACCCCTACCTTCCCTTGGACCAGCAGCACTAACAGCACTCGGGGCTGAGTGAGGAAACGGCCTTTGCAGGATATTTAGCAACATCCCTGGGGCCCCGGTGCTAGCATCCCAGCACCTCCACCTATTAGATGCCAGCGGCACACTCCCCTCACCTGTGACAACCAAAAAGGTCTCTAGACGCTGGCACATGTCCCCTCAGTGGAGAACCGTGTTTTAGGTCAGTGGCTGTCATGGGCGATGTCCTCAGGAACTTTAAATGCACTGATGTCCAGAACCTACCACCGGAGATCACCATTTAGCTGAGTGATGTGTGTCTCCCCCGCGTGTGGGGGTCTTGAAAGCTTCCCAGGTGACGCCTATGTGCACCCAAGGTTTCATAACGTCGTCCAGGGCGCTGCTGCCACATGTGGTTAGCACACACTTGAGATGTGGCGGGTTGAGTGCAGGCATGCTGCAAGGCTAAAATACACATGAGCTTTTAGCGGCACAGTTTTATGTGCCACCTCATGAACGACTCTTAGACCAACCACACATCAAGTGTTAGCGTTTTACATAGTTACATAAAAGTTACGAAAATTCATAACGTGGCTGCTAGAAAAATAGGAAATCACATACTTCGGGGACAGGTGTTACATTTGTCTTGGAGACCACTCTGCTCTAGAGGATGTTTTCTCTCTTGCTTTTCAGCAAGAATATTCAAACCGTTCTTCCTATCCTGATTTTCTTTTCTTTAAAAAAAAAAAATGGCCAGTTTTATTCCAGCTAGGGATCCATTTTTAGCTTTAATGCTCGCTATCTTCAGTAGCTAGGCAAGGCTTTCACCCCTAGCTGGCCTCTGGAGAAGACAGATTTGGAAAGAGCTGGAAGAAACTCAGAGTTGTGTACCTACAAGGGTTTGGCTCTGCAAAGTGCACCTTCCCCCACTTCCTCCTTTCCCAGAAGCAGCTTTGAAGTCTCTTCTGGGAAATAAACCTCCATCATTAGGTAAGTTACCTCATTTACAGTCTTTTTAAATGAGATTTTGGAATTCAGGTGCTTGTCTTTTATATATATAGTATATTACCAAGTTGGTTTCCATATAACACCCAGTGCTCTTCCCCACAAATACCCCTCTCCATGACCATCAACCCCCTTCCCCTTCCCCCTCCCTCTTCAGCCCTCAGTTTGTGCTCAGCATTCAAGAGTCTCTCATGATTGGCCTCACTCCCTCTCCCCAACTTGTGATGCTGAGCACTAAGGATGCAAAGAGACAAGAGCTCTTCTCTGCTGCCATCCAGGTGGGTGAAGAGTTAAGACATAGGGAAAGGAGCTCAAAAAGCAGAAACTGATAAATAAACACAGATTCTGGAAAGAGTGAGCTTTCCCTTGGAATCTGGACCAGCTGGATTTTAGATGAACCCACAGCACGGATTGGCCAACGTTGGCTCACAAACCAAATCTGGCCCACCATGTACTTTTGTGAATCTTACAGGCTAAGAACAGCTTTTACATTTTGGGAGGAAAAAATCAAAAGGCTATCTTCCAGCCTATGAAAATCATGTGAAATTCAGACGTGAGTATTCATCAGCGAAGTGTTCTTTGCACACAGGAGACTCATTTGCTCATACGTTATCATGACAGCATTTGCCCTACAAGGGCAGAGGTAGAGAGGTGTGGCCTAAAAAGCAGGAAATACTTACTGTCTGGTCCTTTGCAATAGCACAACAACAACAACAACAAATAAGGGTTTGCTAACCCTGGCCAAAAGGATTTCTGAGTTCATGATTTTCAACGTTCTCTTCTCTTGATGTCCTCGATCACCAGTACCCTTAACAATGTGACTGGTTCGTTTTCAGCATTCAATAGTCTTTCACGATTTGTGTCCTGAAAACGAACCATGGACTGGAGGGGGAGGGGGAAGGGGGTGAGGGTCATGGTGGGGGGCACTTTTGGGGAGAAGCACTGGGTATTATATGGAAACCAACTTGAAAATAAACTATTAAAAAAAATGTGACTGGGGCTCAAGCCAACAGTAAACTGGAGGCTGCTTAGAAAAGCAAAGGAACAACCATTGATACCTCAGCCAGGTGCCTCCTGGGTATCTCTGCAGGACAATCCAAGACTCCCTCTTCCTTTATCCAGTGTTGAGCTCTCCCTTCGTGACTCCACCTTGTTCCTCTATTCCCTCCCAGGACAGTGTCGCTTTAACTACCTCATCAGAAACCAGGGAATTAATCTGTGGAAGCTTTCTGATGCCCTCAGGAAGGAGTAATGGTGTGCACATACCCATTTCTCTCACTGTGTGAACTTGACCGGTGACACCTAGGACAAACCCACCATGACGCCTGCTCTGTGACCTCAGCCTTCTTGAGCCCAGCCCCTCCGTGCCCACAGTCTTTCCTTTTGTTTAACCACACCCTTAAGTACACTCTTGGTGCATAATGTCCTTGATCTGCTCTCGAGATAGGACTATGGCACACACCGAGTGTCATTCTCCTCCCCACGTGTATCCCCAGCCTCTGGAGCTATAAGGGCAGGGTTCCAAAGACCTTCTTGTCGTGGGGCTGCCCTCGACATGCTTCTTACTAAGCCTTTTATTGCCAGCTGGGCTTGTCAGCCTTTTTCTTCAGTCTGGTGGCTCCTTCTGCCTTTGGAGATTATGCTTCATACACCTCCCTGATACGGAACACGCACTGTGCGTTCTGAACTGCATAGGAAGTCGCTTGCCACAGAGGCATGTAAGCCTGAGGTCACGGCTTGACACACTTTAATATTATGTCCAGTAACACGTTAACTGCTATGTAATCTGGGCTTCAACATTGAAACCTGGTTGTCAAACATGACCCGTCTGAAAGTCCCACTCTGTTCCCTGAGCAGGAGTTTCAACACTAACGCAATGACAAGCCTTTTTTCCAGGGACCACCAGAACTCCGGAAACAAAACGTGCAGACGTGGAAGAGACGCAACAGCATTCAGGAGAAGAGGACTCAGGTTGGTGTTAGAACACTCAGTGTTGGAGCGAGCTGAGTGACCTGTCCTCTCCCCCCCACACACACACCCTTATTGGGCACTCCATCTCTCTCCAACCTCATTTTTCTTAGCTATTTATAATCCCCAACTGTCTCTCAGAAAATGCCTTCCTCCTTTCCTTAAGAACAAAGCAGGGAGATGAACATTGGAAAGAACTGGAATTCCTTCAGTTCACAGAAAAGGAACTATTGCATAGTTTCCCCTTAAGTTTTCCAGTTTCAGATGCTCAGGCTTGAGTAATATCGAACTCCCAGGTGAGAAAATGAAAACCTGGCAGCGGTAGGTGAGTTGCCTCACCGGTGCTGTGGTCAGTTTAACATCAGTCAGTTTCCTAAGGTGGCCTGGTAGTGGTTTTTTTTTTAATGGCCTTTAGTGAAGTAGAATTTATGTATCATGAATGTTATGTATCCTACATCTTGAACATACCACTAATGATTTTGCATAAATATGGAGACTTTTGGAACCATGGCCACCATCCAATTTTACAACATGTACATAACCCCCAAAAAGTCCTCTCATGTCCACATGTCATCACCCCCTTGGTCCATGTCCCCGAGTTCCAAGCAGCCATTACTTTTCATCTCTAGATTTGCATCTTCTGAACATATGTGGTCTTTGTGTCTGTCTGTCTTCACACAGCAGAATGTTTTTGAGGTTCGTCCATACTGTTGGCGTCTATCACGAATTCATACCTTTTCGTTACAGAATAATATTCCATTATATGGCTAAGTCACACTCAGATTGCCCATTCAGGGATGGCTGGGTGTTTGAATTTTTTTCTGCTTTCTGACTGCCTTGCATAGCGCTGCCAAGAACCTTCAGGTGCTGGTCCTGGCGTACACAGATCTTAACTTTATCTTGGGTGGGTATTTAGGAATTGTCTGGCATTCCACACAGGCATGACACTCCTGGTTGGCTCCAGGACTTGGGCAGCTATACTGGGCTGTATGGTGAAGGTCTATCCCGTGATACCCTGGTATGCATTCTAGTCCAGTGGGGAAAGATAGACCAGTGGATTCAATCGATCACACTGAGTTTTGAAAGAGCAAATAGAACAAACATTTCATGTTCTGCATCTCTTCTCTGGGAGTTTGATTTTACTAAAGAGGCCTGTCAGTTGGTTTAGAATGTCATTTGCTCTGTTCATCTCTATAAGCCCAGCACACAATATGGACGAAGAACTTAGATTCTGGACTCCTTAGAAACTGCTTGAACACCATATCTCTGAAAAAAGAAATTCACCCGTTTTTATGTCAAGCCCGATTTAATTTTTTTTAAATTTTTTAAATGTTTCTTTATTTTTGGGAGAGAGAGAGAAAGGAGCAAGCCTGAGAAGGGAAGGGGATGAGAGAGACAGACAGACAGACAGACAGACATAGAAGCCAAAGCAGGCCCCGATTTAATTTTTATTTTGCAGCGCTTGCACAAGTACTGGGAGAAGATGTCACAAACCCAGAAGAAGCAAAGGAAGGTTTGAAAGGAGAAGAACCAGGTCTGTGTCTGGTCTTCCTGGATGAGCTTGGCGCCAGGAGGTCCTATTTGTAAACTTGTCTAGTTTTCCTTTCCTACCTAACACAACGTATTTTTATTTCCTAATGAATAACCAGCTATGTCCTTCCTATCCACTTCTTCCTATCATTGAAGGTCAACAGGATGAATGCAGAAGTGTGTTAGAAGAGGAGGTCTGGCAAAGCTGGAAGGAGAACTTTGAGCCGGGAGCCAGTGAAAACATCCACACCTTCACCCAGAGATGCGAGACACTGGTCCCGTCCTGTAATCCTAAAATGTCTGCAGGGCCTTTTGCACAGACGGTGGTGCTGCACGGCCCGGCGGGCGTCGGGAAGACCACGCTGGCCCGGAAGTGCATGCTGGACTGGACGCGGGACGGCCCGGCGCAGGCCCAACCCGCCGCCTGCTTTCTCAGCTGCAAGGCGCTCGGCCGCAGGGGGCCCTGCACGCTGGCGGAGCTGCTGTCCGAGGGCGCCCCGGACCTGCGCGACGCCCTCCCGGGGGTCCTCGCCGAGGCGCGGGGGCTCCTGCTGGTCGTCGACGCTTTCGAGGAGCTGCACGCGGCCTCGGGGGCGCTGACGCACGAGCCGGGCGACGACGCGGGTGACAGGGACAGGCGGAGGACGGCGCCCGTCCTGCTGGCGGCCTTGCTGAAGAGGAAGCTGCTCCCCGCGGCCACGCTGCTGGTGACCACGCGGCCCGAGGCCCTGCGGGAGCTGCGGCTGGCGGCCGCGCAGCCGCTCCTGGTGGCGGTGGACGGGCTGTCGGAGGCCGACAGGAGCGCGTACTTCCGGCGCCAGCTGGGCGGCGAGGCGCAGGCGCGGCGCGCGCTGCAGCTGCTGAGGAGCGACGCGGCGCTGGCGGGCCTGGGCGCGGCGCCCGCCGTGTGCTGGATGGTGTGCGCCTGCCTGCGGCCGCTGGGGCCCGCCGCCGGCCCCGGCCACCCCTGCCGCACCGCCACGGCGCTGCTGCTGCGCTTCCTGTGCGGCCGCTTCGCGCCCGCGCCCGCCCGCGCCCCGCTGCGGGCGCCGTGCCTGCTGGCGGCCTACGGCGTGTGGGCGCGCACGGCGGCCTTCGACGCCCGCGACCTGCGGCGGCTGGGCGTGCGCGCGGCCGAGCTGCGCCCCTTCCTGGCGCGCGGCCTGCTGCGCGGCGGCGGCGGGGACGGGCCGGGCTGCTACCGCTTCCTGCACCTGAGCCTGCAGCACTTCCTGGCGGCCGCGCTCTGCGTGCTGGGCGGCCCCGGCGGCGACGCCCGCGCCGTGCGCAGGCTGCTCTCCAAGGACGAGGCGCGCGGGAACCCGCACCTGGGCCCCGTGGGCCGCTTCCTGTTCGGCCTGGCCAACGAGGACCGGGCGCGGGAGCTGGGAGCCACCTTCGGCTGCGCGGTGTCCACGGAGCTCCGGCGCGAGCTGCTGAGGTGCACGGTGAGCTCCCCGGGGAGCGGGGCCTTCTCCTCGGTGACCGACACGCGGGAGACTCTGTGCCGCCTCTACGAGTCGCAGGAGGAGCAGCTCGTGAAGGAAGCGATGGCGCAGGTCACCGAAGTGGCCCTGCATTTGCGAGACGCCGCGGAGCTGGCGCACGCGTCCTTCTGCCTCAAGCACTGCGAGAAGCTGCGAGAACTGCGCCTGCGGGTGGAGAGGGGGGTGTTCGCGGAGAGCGACGCTGCGGCGGAGGCCGAGGCGCAGGCTGCCGGGTAAGGCCCCCCGCCCTGCTCCGGCCGCACCGGGGCCGACCGTCCGTCCCCTGCGGCTCAGGGTCGGAGCTGTCCTCGGGCCAGAATCTCTCCTGCCGGCTTGCCGTTCAAGCTGGGAAGCACTACGTTCATAGTAGGAATGGGGTCATTGGAACCAGACGTTGTTTTGAGACCTGTCTGAGCTGAGCAGTTTTTGCAAGTGGCTTTAACGGTCTCAGTTCACACGTTGGTTGTATAGGTTTCTCATTTCTATGCAACTGTCCCGTTTGCCATGATGGATAGAAAAGAAAGATGTGAGGGCAGAGGTTGAAGCAGCAAGGGGTGGGAAGGCTCCACGCCCCGGATCAAAGGAGAGTCCTTGCACGGACGCGGCAGGAGTCATGAGATGGCCCCGGACAGGGGTGAGGTTTGTTGTTCTTGATGTAGACTCCAGTAACGCCCACAGAGCTCACACAGAGCTCCCAGATACGGCTTCTCTCCCGGTGCCCGCGGGTAACGTGTGTTCTTCCCTGTTGGGATGAAGGCACTGGTTTCAGAAAAGGGTACTTGAGTGATGTGAGGCCCCATCCTCTGGCTCTTGAAGTCCTACAGTCACAGTCCGAGGTCACTGCTGACGGTCCTGTGTAGGACCCCAAATTACTGACGTTTATCTTACCAACTCGCCTCTTCCTCACCTCTAAGTCATCCTACAAAATCAGTATCTGAAATCCTCATGCATATCCATGGGGCCAGGATAAAATGCCCTCAATGATTTCCTGGTGGGGGTGTCTATTTTCCACATTCCCTTCATTTTCCCTCACATTCCTCCTCTCCCCACCCCACCCCCACTTCGCAGAGAGCCACTAACTTGAGTCACCGCCAGGGAGCGTTAGGACAACAGGGTTGCAGGAACGTTTCTCCGCTCACAGATCACCAACAGTCATGGACCGTATCCCTTCATCCGTATCCTGATTTTGTTTCTTCTCTCAGCCAAGGGTTTGGAGGAGGCCACATGCTAGTTTATCTGAGTCTTTCCTCTGCAGGAGAGTCACCAAAGAGCTGCTTTGAATGAAAACAAAATTGCATGAATAACCTCCTGTCTCTATCTCATCCAAGATCCCAAATCAAAATAGTTTCTATTTTCCTGTTTATTTTTTTTTTTTTGCATTTCAGAGCTTTTATTTTACTATAATTTATTGTCAAGTTAGCTAACATACAGCGTATACAGTGTGCTCTTGACTTCGGGAATAGATTCCCATGATTCATCGCTTTCGCACAATACCCAGTGCTCATCCCAACAAGTGCCTTCCTCAATGTCCATCACCCATTTTCCCCTCTCCCCTACACCTCCCCATCAACCCTGTTTGTTCTCTGTATTTAAGAGTCTCCTATGGTTTCCCTCCCTCCTTCTCTGTTTGTAACTATTTTTCCCATTCCCTTCCCTCTTGGTCATGGTCTTCTGTTAAGTTTTTCACGTTCCACATATGAGTGAAAATATACGATCTTTATCCTTCACTGATGGGCTTACTTCACTCAGCCTCATGCCCTCCGGTTCCATGCATGTTGCTGCAAATGGCAAGATTTCATTCTTTATCATTTCCAAGTAGTATCCCATTGTATGTATAAACCACATCTTCTTTATCCATTCCCTTATGTTCATCTGTCTTGTATCTTAAAGTCCTCATGAGTGAAGTCATATGGTATTTGTCTTTCTCTGACTGACAAATTTCGCTTAGCATAATACTCTCTAGTTCCATCCACGTAGTTGCAAGATTTCATTCTTTTTGATTGCCAAGTAATACTCCATTTGTGTGTGTGTGTGTGTGTGTGTGTGTGTACACACACATGTGCATATATATATACCACATTTTTATTCATCCATCAATGGATATTTGGGACCTTTCCATACTTTAGCTATTGTTTTTCATGTTTTTAAATTTATTTTTGAGACAGAGCACGAGTGGGGGAGGGACAGAAAGAGAGGAAGATACAGAATCTGAAGCAGGCTCCAGGGTCTGAGCTGTCAGCACAGAGCCCTAGGCGGGACTCGAACCCACAAACCATGAGATCGTGACCTGAGCCAAAGTCGGATGCTTAACTGACTGAGCCACCCAGGTGCCCCACTTTGGCTATTGTTGATAGTGCAGCTATAAACATTGGATGCATGTGCCCCTTCAAAACTACATACCTGTATCCCTTGGATAAATATCTAGTAGTGCAATTGCTAGGTCACAGGGTAGTTTTATTTTTCATTTTTTGAGGAACCTCCATTCTGTTTTCCAGAGTGGCTGCACCAGTTTGCGCACCCACCAGCAGTGCAAGAGAGATCCTCTTTCTCTGCACCCTCGCCAACATCTGCTGTTGCCCGAGGTGTTAATGTCAGCCATTTTGACAGATGTGAGGTGGTATCTCAGTGTGGTTTTGATTTGTATTTCCCTGATGATTAATGAGGTTGAGCATTTTTTCCTGTGTTGGTTGGCCATCTGGATGTCTTCTTTGGAAAGTGTCTATTCATGTCATTTGACTATTTCTTCACTGGATTGTTTTCTTGGGTGTTGAGTTTGGTAAGTTCTTTATAGATTTTGGATACTAACCCTTTTCTGATATGTTGTTTGCAAGTATCTTCTCCCATTCCATCAGTTACCTCTTAGTTTTGATGATTGTTTCCTTCACTGTGCAAAAGCTTTTTTTATTTTGATGAGATCCCACTAGTTCATTTTTTATTTTGTTTCCCTTGCCTCTGGAGACATGTTGAGTAAAAAGTTGCTGCAGCAAAGGTCAAAGAGGTTTTGCCTGCCTTCTTCTTGAGGATTTTGATGACTTCTTGTCTTGAATTTAGGTTTTTCATCCATTTTGAGTTTATTTTTGTGTCTGGGGTAAGAAAGGGGTCCAAGTTCACTTCTCTGCATATTGCTGTCCACTTTCCCAGCACCACTTGCTGGAGAGACTGTTTTTGTTCCATTGGATATTTTTTCCTGCTTTGTCAGTGATTAGTTCACCATACGTTTGAGGGTCTGTCTCTGGGGTCACTATTTTGTTCCACTGAACTGAGTGTCTGTTTTTGTGCCAGGACCACAGTGTCTTGATGACAGCAGCTTTGTAATACAGCTTGAAGTTTGGGATTGTGATGCCTCCTGCTTTGGTTTTCTTTTTCAAGATTGCTTTGTTTATTTGGGGTCTTTTCTGGTTCCATATAAATTTTAAAATTGTTTCTTCTAACTCAGTGAAGAATGCTGGTGTTATTTTAGTAGGTATTGCATTGAATATATAGATTTCTTTGAGTAGTATTAACATTTTAACCATATTTGTTCTTCCTATCCAGGAGCATGGAATATTTTCCCATTTTTTTGTGTGTGTCTTCTTCAATTTTATAAGCTTTCTGTAGTTTTCAGTGTGTATATTTTTCACCTCTTTGGTTAGATTTATTCCTAGGTATTTTATGGGTTTTGGTGCAACTGTAAATGGAATTGATTCCTTGATTTCTCTTTCTGTTGCTTCATTGTTGATATATAGGAATGCAACTGATTTCTGTGCATTCAATTTTGCATCCTGCAACTTTGCTGCATTTACGGATCAGTTCTAGCAGGTTTTTTTTGTCAAATCTTTTGGGTTTTCCATATAGACATGTCATCTGCAAAGAGTGAAAGTTTGACCCCCTCCTGGCCGATTTGGATGCCTTGTATTTCTTTGTGTTGTCTGATTGCTGAGGCTAAGACTTCCAATACTATGTTGAATAACAGTGGCCGGGGAGGATCTCCCTGCCTTGTTCCTGACCATAGAGGGAAAGCTCTCAGGTTTTCCCCACGGAGAGGATGATATTAGTGTTGGGTCTTTCCTGTATGGCTTTATGATCTCGAGGTATGATTCCTCTATCCCTACTTTCTGGAGGGTTTTTATCAAGATGGGACGCTGTATTTTGTCAAGTGCTTTCTCTGCATCTATTGAGAGGATTGTGTGGTTCTTGTCCTTTCTTTTATCGATGTGATGAATCACACTGATTGTTTTGTGGATATTGAACCAGCCCTGGATCCCAGGGATAAACCCCACGTGGTCATGGTAAATAATTTTTTAACATATTGTTGGATCTTGTTGGCTAGTATCTTGTGAAGGATTTTTGCATCCATGTTCATCAGGGAAATTGGTCTGTAGTTCTCCTTTTTAGTGATGTCTCGGTCTGGTTTTGGAATATAGGTAGTGCTGGCTTCATAGAAAGAGTTTAGGCATTTTCCCTACATTTGTATCTTTGGCTATTTTTAATTTTTTGAGGAACCTCTGCTGTTTTGTTGCTTTTTCACCTTGGTTTGCTTAAAACCAGTGATGGTGCCCAGTGTTAAGTGGCACTTCATTAACCACAGCCCAGCTAGTTGGTTCTGGCAGCTTCCATCTGAGAAAAGGCAGCATGGATGTCTTTAGGTTTAATTATGACCATTCTGGTCTGTAATGCAACTCCTGCTTTTCATGAGAGTTCCTTTCAGATGCTTTTTGCCACTTTGCCTTCTGTGCTGCCCATCACAGCAGCCCCATAGCATTGCTGGTTTGCGACTCTCAGGATGGTTACGTCACAAGACGCCTTCTGATCGAATCACTTCCTCTACTTAGTGGCTTGATTATCTTATCTTGATCAGAGAGTTGCTGACATTGACCCTACACAGCCCTCTGATCTTCCCTCAGCCTCCAGAGCATATAGACCATGCGTTTTGAAAAGTCACAGACTGGGGGCACCTGAGTGGCTCAGTCAGTTGAGCATCCGACTTTGGTTCAGGTCATGATCTCACAGTTCATGAGTTCAAGCCCTAAGAGAGAGAGGGAGAGACAATGTGAGCAGGTTTGGGACAGAGGGAGAGGAAGACACAGAATCTAAAGCAGGTCCAGGCTCTGAGCTGTCAGCATAGAACCTGATTTAGGGCTTGAACTCATGGCTCACCCTCCCTAGCTCATGCTCTGTCTCTCTGTCTTAAAAATGAAATAAACATTAAAATTTTTTAAAAAGAAAATAAAAGCAATGTTGAAAAAGATAAGTCAGGTCACCTTCACAAACCCTCCCCCCAGAAGCAACCAGCAGAACAAAATGAACATTCTCTAATCTGCATATATGAATATGTAACTACTTAAAGATTGTATTTTTTCAAATCTTTATGGACTTTTTTTTTGAGAGCAAGAGAGCGCGTGTGTGCGTGGGTGACAGCACAGGTAGGGCAGGGGTAGAGGGAAAGAGAGTCCCAGGCAGACCCCACCCCAGCGCAGAGCCCAACACAGGGCTCAGTGTTACGACCGTGACACATGACCTGAGCTGAAACCAAGAGTCAGCCGCTTAGCCGGCTGAGCCCCCCGGGCGCCCTGGGTGTCATCTTAGGTCACAAATATGGTTGTAAATCAGATTGAGAGTATCGTGCGTATGGATTCACCATTAGATACTCACATATCCTCCATTAACATGTATATCACTCTCAGTCTTTTCTTAGTTTTGTTAATGTTTATTTTTGAGAGAGAGAGAGAGACAGAGCTCTGGAAGAGGAGGGGCACAGAGAGAAAGCAAGAGAGAGACGCACACAGAATCTGAAGCAGGCTCCAGGCTCTGAGCTGTCAGCACAGAGCCCTATGCGGGGCTCAAACTCAGCAACCACCAGATCATGAGCTGAGCCGAAGTTGGAAGCCTAAACAACTGAGCCACCCAGGCGCCGCTCACTCTCAGTCTTCTATCAATGATCTGCTTGGAATTTCGGCTTATTCCAACCCTATTGGACAGTTGTGTTCTTTCTTTCTCTGGTGACAGGATTAGTTGTCTGATAGTGGTGCTAACTGATTGAATCATCTCACTTTTAGAGTTACATTTACGTGTTAGGGATGTATGGCCAGGGCAACCCTAAATAACTTCACAGTAATGGAGAAATGTTAGTTTTCTCTCCAGCAACATTTGGCAAATTCCCTCCTTTGCCTCTTTCAATAGGTCCCAGAATGATGAACACGTGCTCTCTTTCTGGATGGACCTTTGTTCTGTGTTTGACTCCAGCAAGAATCTGGTGTTTCTAGACATCAATCAGAGCTTCCTGAGTACCTCCTCAGTGAGGATTCTTTGTGAGAAAATCGCCTCTGCTACCCATAATCTTCAGAAAGTGGTGTAAGTAGAAGCTAATCCTTGGATTAAAACCCCTAGGACATAACCAACCTGCTTACATTTTTTTTTAATGTTTGACTTATTTTTGAGAGAGAGACAGAGACAGCGTGAGCAGAGGAGGGTCAGAGAGAGAGGGAGACACAGAATCCAAGGACAGGCTCCAGGCTCTGAGCTGTCAGCCCAGAGCCCTATGCCAGGCTTGAACTCACAAACCGTGAGATCATGACCTGAGCCAAAGCCGGACGCTCAACCGACTGAGCCCCCCAGGCGCCCCCTTACATTTTTAATATAGGAATAATATTTGAATTTCTTTCCCAGAGTCCCAACTGGGTGCTCAAGATATAAGAAATGCTACTGAAGTAATTTTCCCAGTTTTTTTATTGTGGTAGAACATAAAACTCCTCATTATTTTTAAGTGTACAGTTATGCATTTTTAAATGTATTTCGCAACCACCACCACCACCCATCTCCAGGACTCCATTCATATTGCAAAACTGAAACTTTGACCCCATTGAACTATAACTCCCCGTGAGCCCTTCTCCCCAGCCCCTGGCAGCCGCTGTTCCACTTCTTTTTTTATCAAGTAATTTGAATACAATGTGAAATATGGCTTGAATGTCCACAAAACCGCACCAGGAACGTCAGATCGTGGGGGCAGTTTTGATCCCATTTGGACACCCGCAGGGCTGTGCATAGAGCGGGTTTCTCTAGCTCTGCTGACACTGGGTTGCAGGGGTGCTGCTCCGTGCATTGTAGGGTGTTCAGCAGCAGCCCTGGCCCCCGCCTCCCAGATGCCAGTGGCGCCCCCACACCCCCAGCTGGGACAGCCTCCAACCTCTCCAGACGTCCAGGTGTTCCCGGAGAGTGTAAAGAACCACCCGGACCGGAACCCTGCTGAGAGACGGTGCCGAGGCGGGTGGGCGCACTGGCCTGTGTGAAGTTACAGCTCCCCTGGGCCGGGTGTGTGTCTGTCTGAGTATGATCCAAAAATCTGTGTAGTGGAATGAGGCTGCAAGAAACGGGGGGGCTAACTACAGAACGTGAATACTTGTATGTGGAACAGGGTGTGCTCCCGTGCGCCCCAGAGCGCTGCACCTCTAGACCCGTGCAGGGAACAGACCCCAGGGCGTGGCTCGGGAAGGAGAGCGGCCCTGACTCAGTCGGCCGAGGGGGCTGTGGCGCCAGCGAGACCTCCTCCAGCTGCTCGTGTCTTCTGTCAGAGCGTTCTGTCTCAACCTGGAGAGGAGTTTTTCTTGCTCACTTCCACGGGGCCCCGTTTCTAAATGCACCGCTCCCAGCAGGATGTACTGCTCCTGAAACGTGCCCGTCGGTAACACTTCAGGGAAGGGACTGCTCCCCTGCCTTATCTTGTTCAAAAAGCTGTGGAAGAACAGCTTTTGTCCGAGATGTCTGTTGATGACCGACCTCCCTTCTGTAGAAGTTTGAGAGGACTCAAACAGTCGAGGCTCCTAACAGCTTCTAAAACTGGATGTTAGTCAAGTGGTGCAAAGTTCCAGCTATGCAAAATGAGTGAGTTCTGGAGACCTAAGCATACACCAGTGTGACAGCGGTTAATACTGCATCATGGATGCGAGGTTTGTTGAGAGACGTGACATGCTCTCCAGTGCTGTCACCACACGCACGCATGCGCGCGCGCACACACACACACACACACACAACCAGAAATGGCGATTATGTGAAGTGTTAGGCGTGTTAACTAGCTTGATTGATTGGGCTTGATGTGATTTCACGAGGTACGTGCATATCAAAACACTGACCCGTACACCTTCATGTACACAATTTGGCGATAAATACCTCGGTGAAGGTGAAAAACACGAACAGCAGTTTCTAGTGTTGAAACCTGTTGCAGTCCTTTGTTTCCGTGCGTACAGACACTCAGGATTTCTCCTCTGTTGCCCTTGCCCTAGCCTGAGAAATGTCTCCCCGGCGGATGCTTATCGGGATTTCTGCGCCGTCGTTGGTGGTCACGAGACACTAACCCATCTGACCCTTCAAGGAAACGACCAGGATGATATGCTTCCCGTGTTGTGTGAGATCTTGAGACGCCCCACGTGCAGTCTGCAATGCCTCAGGTATCTCGCCGTCCCTGAAAAACTCCAGCGTGCAGACAGAGCTGCCTCGGGCTTCTGTAGCAGTTCTGGATAAATTAGGAGGGGGCAGGACATCCCTTATTTGTGCTCAGAAAGAGTACGGCTCAGGGCCCATGTCCCAGCACAGAAAATGGGCTGAGAGTTTCCTTTCTACTTGTATTGATCACTGAACAACCTGCTGAGGCCCGAATCTTGCTAACTTGATGTCTTCTCCTGTCAGGAGCATTTGTTTGTTTATGTCTCTCTCCTGTCGTGATCTGGAATGCCGGCTTTTGTCCAGACCCCTCTCACCAGGCAAGGATGCTCTGGGAGTGTCGGGTTCCCCCCTTCTTGGGTTGAGAGATCTCCCCTTTGGGGACGCTCTCCACATGATTGCTCCGGTGACGATCTTCCCCACTTGGCCACATTTGAGCGGTAATAGAAAGACCATTTAAGGTGATCTGTTGGTTTCAAATTGTGGTTCGGCCCGTCCTGCCGTGATCTTGGGCTGTTGAGCTAGGTGTCAGCCCATCAGTAGGTGGGGTCGTGCACATCTCACGGGAATCTGAGCAGGGAACGACACCAGGTCCAAGCAGACGAGTGTTCATCGCTGCGTTATTGATAGCAGCACTATCATTAGTCACCGTTACTAAGACCGTCCTTTCTTGTCCCCGTGAGGATTCACCAGGAGAAGAAATTGTGCGGTTTGAAGATTTAGGTCATTAATTTGTTTCTCAAGGAATAAATGGGTACCCACAATGGGAGAAGAAGGCTCTATGTAAATTTGGCTTCTTTTATTGGAAGCCGTTAAACATACTCTTTTGTGTTCCAAAGCCCTGGTTACCTTTGACTCCTTGGTTAGACTCTAAGAGAAAAAAGTGTTTTGTGGGATTTTACTAAGGTTTAGCTATTTGGTGCACAGTCCGCTTCGCACTTCATGTGAATTATTAACCTTAATAAACACTGAACGCGAGGATAGGACTTATTTCCAATTCAAAGATGGAAATGAGGTTTGATGAGGCTCAGTAATGTGGCCACAGTTTCATATGCCATAAATGGCGGGACTGGGGTTTTCTTTTCTAGAAACCCTACTCCCAAGGCCATAATACACAGAATGGTCCCAGTGACGTTCCCTTTGTCCTTGGTAAGAATCTCTCTCTCCAGGAGCAGGGTATGGGCGCCTTGTTGCCTGCGATGTGTGACTGATTTGGATTTCTAAATAAGTAGTTCTCAGCTCATGCTCTCCAGACCAGCAGCAGCTGCATCGTCTAGGAACTTGTGAAAATCCACATTCCTGGGTCTCACCCAGATCTTCCGATTCAGCTTCTGAGCACGTGGCCCAGGAATCTGGCAGGTGACTCAGGATCCCCTAAAACAGAAATCAGTGGGTCCACATCCAGAGTTTCTAACCGTTCACCTGTGATGCTGACACACTCAGACAGTCTGCTCCACGTAATTAAGGCCGGGACATCACATAAGGCAGTGGAATGAGGGTAAGACTGGAGACCACCGTCCACGGTTTGGTTCTCAAGAACAACTTGTTCCCACTTCTCCTGCAGGTTGGTGTCTTGTCCCGCCACTGCTCAGCAATGGGCCCGTCTCTCCGGCTCCCTCGAGGTCAACCAGTCCCTCACCTGCCTGAACCTCACGGCCAGTGAGCTTGCGGACGAGAGCGCCAGGCTGCTGTGCACGGCCCTGAGACACCCCACGTGCCCCCTGCAGAGGCTGTCGTGAGTACCGCCTCTGTCCCCGCGGGGCATCTCCGTATCCGGTCTGGCACCGCAGAGGGAAGGGCCCTGGTCACACCTGCACTCGCTGGGCACCCAGATGGGACCCGCTGCTGGGGAGGACCCCAGGTTGGCCCCGCTGGTCCCAGGCAGGTGGCTGGTGCAGCTCCTCCCACTCCTAGTCCTTCACGGCTGTGAGCACTGAGCACACCGTGAGAGAGGAAGGACGTCGCGGAGAAGAGCTGTGTACAGCGGGGGGCCTCGGCCTCCGGGGTGGCCGAGAAAACGGGGCTTCGGGAGCGTTCTCACCGCCTCACTGCCGCCGCGGCGCCCTTGCAGCCTGGAGAACTGCCACCTCACCGAAGCCTGCTGCCGGGAGCTCTCGTCGGCTTTGGTCGTCAGCCGGAGGCTGACGCACCTGTGCTTGGCCAAGAACGCGCTCGGAAACAGTGGGGTCGGACGGCTGTGTGAGGGCTTGAGTGACCCCGACTGTCCGCTGCAGACGCTGGTGTAAGTCGTGCGCACTGTGTGTGTGTGTGTGCATTCGTGTGTACCGGACTCGAGGAGGACAGACGCAGGCGTTTGCTGATTCCTCTGAACACCCCAAGTATGATGCTGACGGTTAGATCTGGTGAGGCCCAGCAGTAGAAAAGAAATAAAAGACGGGAGCCTGGGGGCTCAGTCAGTTAAGCGGCTGGCTTCGGCTCAGGTCATGATCTCGCAGTTCGTGGGTTCAGGCCCCACGTCGGGCTCTGTGCTGACAGCTCAGAGCCTGGAGCTGCTTCAGATTCTGTGTCTCCCTCTCTGTCCGCCCCTCCCCTACTCATGCTTTGTCTGTCTCTCACCCTCAAAAACATTTTTTTAAAAAAGAAAAAACACAAGACGTCATGTCAGCAGGGATTTGGGGGATGTTACTGGTTTCCAGGTTTGTTTGGGGTTTTTTTTTTTTAACCTTTAAAAAATTTTTTTAATGTTCTTTTTTGAGACACAGAGCACTAGCAGGGGAGAGGCAGAGAGCAAAGGAGACACAGAACCCCAAGCAGGCTCCAGGCTCTAAGCAGTCAGCACAGAGCCCGACGTGGGGCTTGAGCCCACAAACTGAGATCGTGACCTGAACTGAAGTTGGATGCTTAACTGATGGAGCCGCCCAGGCGCTTGTTTGGTTTTTTTAATGCCTATTTTTAATATCATGTAACATAAGCTCTGTCTGCACTGTGTGTAGGTGGAGTTTTTTGCCACCAACCTAATCCTCCGTGTTAACACTAAAGTCACAGGACAAATTTTGACAAAGGAACGGAGCGCCATCGTTTCTGTTCAGAGATTCTATTCAGTGTCAACATCTCTGGTGCCCTTGGTGTCTGCAGAAGCGCCTGTGACAGGAACTGCAGCACTTTTCATAAACCAGTTTTAATCCAGGATATGCCTTAAGGCACCAGCATCCAAAAATTACTCACTTAAAATTCCACAAAGTGTTCAGTTTGTGTTGGAGGAAAGTGGAAAGGGTTTTACCCTGCTATCTAAATCCCCAAACACTAAAATCATGTAAAATTCCCTAGGAAATAAGATATTACCCACCCACTAGTTCTATCTCCAAACCAAATTCTGTTACATGTTACTGCCCCCCACCCAGGCATATCTAAACAGAAGAAATCATGAAGGCCAACATTTATCCAGCACCTCAGTTAATTACTAGGTGCTGGGCACTCTGCTGAGGTCTTGTGAGAGGTTTTTTACATTTAATCCCCTTATAAAACTAATCCCTGGGGTCTGGCCACGTGATGGGGCCACAGGCCAGTGCAGTCACTCAGCGGTCACTGAAGTTAAAGGGGGCAGCGTTGGTTTCTGTCAGTGCTGCCACAGATTACCACGAACTTGCAGCTCAACACCATTTGGATACTTCCGTAGGTCAGAAGACCAGGGTGCGCAGGACTGTTCCTTTCTGGAGATGCCAGGAGGGAACCCGTTCTCTCACTCATTCCTGTTGTTGGTAGAATTTGCTTCTTGGTGGTGGTAGGGCTGGGGTCCCTGCAAGCCAAGAGCCAGCCTCGCCCGTAACAGTGACTGCACTCTTGGGTCATGGCTCTCTCCCTCCCCTCAAGGCCGGCTGCGGTGGGCCAAGCCCACACGTTTTCTCTCTCTCTCCACTTCAGCCAAAAAGGCCTCCTCCGATCAGATTCGGCCCCTCTGTCGTCCAGAGTAATCTCGACATCTCAGCGCCCTTAGTCTGCATCTCCTCCGCAGAGTCCCTTCTGCCATGCGAGGCTGGAGATCAGGGCCCAGACATCTTTGAGGCTCATTATTCTATGAAAGTAGCTGTCTCTGGTTTTCTGCTAATATTAACTTCAGAACTGCAATAGTGAACTAGTGGAAAGCAAAAAAAAAAATTCTTCTTAATGGCTAAGAAGAATGTCTGATACCCTGTAATATCTAGGACCTAATGCCAGATGTGTCCAGCTGAGAACTGGTGCCCCCCACCTCTGTGGAACTGCCTTTCTAGGAACTGGCTTTAGGAAGTATAACTGGTCCCCCGAATAAAAGATTGCAGGCCAGGGAAAGGTGGATACTGTCTGCCCTGGAGTTAGGGCAGGAATAACATGTGCCACTTCTGTGAGTTTCCTAGTTGTTTCTGTAATGAATGGTCACAAACGAAGACGCTTAAAACAACACAAATGCGTTGTCTTGAAGTTCTAGAGGCCAGAAGTCCTCAGTGAGTTTCACTAAAATCAAGGTGTCTGTGAGGCGGTGTTCCTTCCGAGGTCTCCAGGCCTTTCCCGGCTTCTGAAGGCACCTGCATCCCTTGGTTCATGGCCCCTTCCTCCAAGTTCAAACCCCGCAGCATGGTGTCTTCAAAAGTCCTTCTGCCCGTGTTACCCCATCCCCCCTGCTGGCTGTGACTCTCCTGTTCCTTCGGGATCAGGATCCCTGTGACCACACTGGCCCACCTGGGTAGTCTCCGCATCCTGCATCCTTAGCTCAGTGGCACCTGCCGTCTCCTTCACACGTGATGTAACGGGTTCCCGGGGAGCTGGGATTAGGATGTGGACATCTGTGCTCGTGTTAGAGAGGGGGGAGGGGCAGCCTCTATAATCCCTTGGGTCGTCATGGTAACTCCATCCACCATTTCCTTTCCATGCCTCGTCTGCACGCTGTGGGCAACCTGTGGCTTGAGGTGGACGACCTTGGCTCTGTGCGTCTCGTCAGGGAGGACCCACAGACTCGGTGTCTTCACGTGATTGGCTTCTAGGCTCTGGCACTGCGGCATCACCGGCGGCGGCTGCCACCACCTGTCAGCGCTCCTCCAGCAGAGCTGCAGCCTCACGCACCTGGATCTGGGGCTGAATCACATAGGCGTCACCGGGCTCAAGTTCCTATGTGAGGCTCTGAAGAAGCCGGCGTGTAACCTCCAACGTCTGTGGTGAGTTCTGGGTTTTTAATTTTAATCTGTGTCTGAAATAGAATAGTGTGGCCATTCCCCCACCCCCACCAGCTCTAATATAAGAGATTGGGACAAATCAAATGATTTTTGTTAAAAAAGTAAGATAGCAGTTTTCACAACTTCTTTTTAATCCCAAAATTTGTAGGCAGCCACACAAGACTCCAAACAGTCAAATCGGTTCTCACAGAGAACAACAAAGCTGGAGGCCTCACACTTTCGGGTTTCAAACTGTCCTATCAAAACGGTGTGCTGCCGGCATAAAAACAGATACATAAACCGAAAGAACAGAATAGACAGCCCGGAAATACCCCATATGTACCCTTAACTCATCTTCGACCAGGGCACCGATTCTCAGTGGGGAATGGAGGATGCCTTCGGTAAACAGCATTGAAAAAAACCTGGATATCCACATACAAAAGAATGAAATTGAACCTTTACAAAATGCACAAAAATTAAATCAAAACGGGGCGCCTGGGAGGCTCCATCAGTTAAGCATCAAACTTCAGCTCAGGTCATGATCTCACTGTTTGTGGGTTCAAGTCCTGCGTCGGGCTCTGTGCTGACCGTTTGGAGCCTGGAGCCTGCTTCACATTCTGTGTCTCCTTCTCTCTGCCCCTCCCTCGGTCACATTCTGTCTCTGTCTCAAAAATTAAATAAATAAATAAAAATAAATAAATAAATTTTTGATGTTTGTTTACTTTTGAGAGAGAGGAAGAACGTGACCAGGAGAGGGGCAGAGAGAGGGAGACACAGGATCCAAAACAGGATCCAGGCTCTGAGCTGTCAACCTAGAACCCGACATGGGACTTGAGCTTACTAAATGTGAGATCATGACCTTGAACCAAAATCAGATGCTTAACTGACCAAGCCACCCAGGTGCCCCCCAATTTTTTTAATTAAAAAAAATATTAACTCAAAATGGATTAAAGACTTAAGACTCAAAACTGTAAAGTTTCCTGGAAGAAAACATAGGGCAAAAGCTCTTTGACATTGTTGTTGGCAATGATTTTTTTGCATATGATGCCAAAAACCACCAGCAGCAAAAACAGAAATAAACAAGTGGGGCTTCATCAAACTAAAAAACTTCTGTCTTCCAAAGGAAACCATCAGCAAAATGAAAGACAACCTACAGAAAACTACCAGCAAACCACATGTCTGGTAAGGGGTTAGTATCCAAAGTAGACAAGGAACTTGTCCAACTCAACTTTTTTTAATGGGACCTAAATAGACTTTTCTCAAGTCAGACAAATGGCCGACGAGTACATGAGAGACTTCTACAACACTAATCGTCGGGGAAAAGGAAATCAAATCCACGAGATATCCCTTCAGACCTTTTAGGATGGTTGTCATCAAACAGGACGGAGGTAACACATATTGGCGAGGATGTGGCGGAAGGGATGTTTGTGCGCGTGGGTAGGAGCGTACGTCGGTACCGCCACACGGAAGACAGTATGAAGAGTCTCAGAACTAAAACTTGATGTATCATGTGATCAGGAGCCCCACTTCTGGATATATATTTAAAGGAACTGGAAACAGGATCTTGAAAAGATACCTGTGCCTCCGTGTTTGTTGAAGCATGATTCACAACAGCCAAGATAGGAAACAGCCTCAGTGTCCGTCAACAGAGGATGGATAGAGAAGATGTGAAATGCATGTATGCACGATGGAACATTAGCCAGGAGGAGGAAGGCGACCCTGCCACTTTAGGCTAGTAGGCTAAGTGAAACGAGACACAGACACCACTTATGTGTGGAATCTAAAAGAGCTGAGCTCATACAAACAGGAGAGTGACAGTTACCAGGGATGGAGGCGGGGGAAGTGGGGAGGTGTTGAGGGAAGCATGCAGACTTCCAGTTAGAAGATGAAGTTCCGGGGCCCCTGGGTGCACAGTCGGCTGTGTCTGAGTGGATCTGGGCTCAGGTCATGATCTCCTGGATCATCAGTTCAAGCCCCACATTAGGCTCTGTGCGGAGAGTCCAGAGCCTGCTTGGGATTCTCTGTTCTCTCTCTCTCTCTGCCCCTCCCCTGCTTATTCATTCTCGTTCTCTCTCTCCCTCTCTCTCTCTCCCATCCCTCCCATCCTCTCCCCTGCCCTTCCCCTGCTTGTGCTGTCTTGCTCGCTCACTCTCTAAAATAGAAATAAAAATTTTAAAAAGAATAGATCTTAAATTTTCTCACCAAAAAAAGAAATGAAGATGATGTGTCAGGAAAAAGGCATCTGGTAACACCACAGTGGTGATCGTGTTGCAGTATATAAATGTGCCAAGTCAGCACATTGCCCACCTTAAACTTAGTGTTTTGTGTCAATTATATATCAATAAAGATCAAAGAAAATCTCCAGAAACTTCTGCTTTGTGACTTCTAGTGACTAGGGAAGTCACTGGTGTGGTTAAAGGAGTACGCTCCAGCCTCAGCCGGTCACAGGATCCCAGGGAAGCATTTCAAGGATGCTTTGGAAAAGTGTCTGTTCGTGTCTTCTGCCTATTTCTTCACTGGATTATTTGTTTTTTGGGTGTTGAGTTGGTAAGTTCCTTACAGATTTTGGACACTAACCCTTTATCAGACATGTGATTTGAGAATATCTTGTCCCATTTTGTTGGTTGTTTCCTTCACTGTGCAGAAGCTTTTTTTTTTTAATTTTCTTTTTACATTTATTTTTGAGAGACAGAGACAGATCATGAATAGGGGAAGGGCAGAGAGAGAAAGAGACATAGAATCTGAAGCAGGCTTCAGGCTCTGAGCTGCTGCACAGCTGCATAGTGTCTGCACAGAGCCTGACGTGGGGCTCAAACCCACAAACCATGAGATCATGACCTGAGCTGAAGCCGGACACTCAACTGACTGAGCCACCCAGGCACCCCTGTGCAGAAGCTTTTTATCTTGATGAGATCCCAATAGTTCATTTTTGGTTTTATTTCCCTTGCCTCCAGAGACCTGTCAAATCAAAGCCTTTTTAAAATCTTGCTACCTGGGGTGCCTGAGTGCCTCAGTCATTAAGCCTCTGACTCTTGATTTCGGCTCAGGTCATGGTCTCACAGTTCAGGAGACTGAGCCCCGGATTGGGCTTCTCGCTTGCAGTACAGAGCCTCTTTGGGATTGATTCATTCATTCTCTCTCTCTCTCTCTCTCTCTCTCCCTCCCCCTCTCTCAAAATAAGTAAACCTTGTTTATCCTGCTGCCCTCTTTCAGATGTCCAGAATCTGTTCTCGCACCTCCACACATACTGCTAACATCTGGCTGTCTCTGTGTTCCGTCTTCTCTTTCCCCCCAGTTTTCCAGCCAAGCACTAAGGCTGACTCGTAAGGTGTAACTCCCATCAGGCTTCTGCTCAAAAGCCCCAATGGTTCCCCATCTCATTCCAAGTCAAGCCTGAGGTTTACGACGGCCTGAGGGCCTTACGTGAGATGCCTCATCTCTTCAAACCCTCTCTGGATTTCATTCCCTTGATCGGATATCGATTCTGGCTGCCTTGATGTTGTTGTACGTGGTAATTACACATGACCTCAGGCCTGTGCACAAGCTGCTTCTCTGCTCAGGGAGCCCCTGCTCCAGATCTCTATGGTTCCGTCTCTTCAACCATTGTAGTGAGTGCCCACCCCCCCCCAGCTTCTCCCTTTGTCCTGTGCCCTTCACAACCCTCGCTGGGTATCGCACACTACGTACATCTGTTTCCTGTTAGTACAGGAGCTCAGAGGGAATAGATTTCTGTTGTCCTGTGTTGGATCCCCAGCACCCAAGAGTTAGCCTGGCATGTAGGATGGTATCTGTGATCCCTGCTTGAATCAATTAACTAGTTTTTGTGTGTCTCCTGCAGGTTGTGGGGATGCGCCATCACCCCATTCAGCTGTGAGATCCTCGCGTCCGCCCTCAGCAGCAACCGGAGCCTGATCAGTCTGGACCTGGGCCAGAATTCCGTGGGCTATAGTGGAGTGAAGACGCTCTGCGACACCTTGAGGCTCCAGAGTCCCTTCCGCCGGACGCTCAGGTACGACCCTTCCGTTCCTCGCGGTGCCTGTCCCAGGACAGCAGCTGTGCGGGGAGATGTGCGAGCCGTAGAGGTGTGCGGTGTAGGCGTCTGCTGCGAGTGTTCCGCTTTTATCCATTGATGTGCGGCCGCCAGTCACTCTCCACTGGCCCCTCTCGTGGCTTTGGCCGGTAAGACGGGTCCACGGGTGCGGCCCAGACTCAGTCTGAAGCCGGGCAGCTGGCTGCGGGGGCTCCTGCAAGCAGGGGAGGGTCCCGGCGGCCGGCCAGCTGCCTGAGGAAGATGGGACCCTCGCGTGGTGTCGGGAAGGGTCGGTGCTGGCCATGCAGGCCTGGCGGGGAGTCACCTTAGGAGCACGTTCTCTGCAGTGAGTCCACCGCGGGATGAACTGAGTCCGTGTCTTGGGTTAGTCGTCACAGCGTGCCGTCTGTTTACATGCCACGTGGAACAGAGAGCCCTTCAACTCTTTCTTCTTAGGCATGTGGGAGCTTTCTTTGTTTAAGGGGTGTTTTTATTTATTTATTTTTGAGAGAGACCGACAGAGTGTGAGCAGGGGAGGGGCAGAGAGAGAGGGAGACACAGAATCCGAAGCAGGCTCCAGGCTCCGAGCTGTCAGCACAGAGCCTGATGTGGGGCTCAAACCCACAAACTATGTGATCGTGACCTAGGTCCAAGTCAGACGCTCAACTGACGGAGCCACTCAGGCGCCCCAGGCGTGCAGAACTTTACATTCTCAGGCGCGACAGAGACAACTGATGACTCGAAATGATAATTATGTAGAAGAAACTGATTAGTCATTTACTTAACGTGAATCTGGGGTAGCTCGCTAGTCGAAAGAAGCTATTTTAGAGTCTGAAGTTCGTTTCTGTTTTTAGCCCCTTTCTGGTGAGCCAGCTCCCATTTTACGTAATATCAGTGAGCTCTAATCGAGGTGTGAAGCTCCCACAAGGACACCGAGCTGTTTCTGTAGACCGCCCAGTCAGATGCTTTCCTGAGTCTGTGAATCTCAAGATGAGCGACTCAACATGGGGCTTCGTGTTGAATCACAGACCCTAGAGAGGCACAGAGAGCCCGGGTTCCGAACTTGGTTTTTACTTCTTTGGTTGTATGAGCTACGTGGCATCCCTCTGAGGTGCTCCTTTATGTCTTTATTTTTTAATAGTTTATTTCCAGATTGGTTTCCATGTAACACCCAGTGCTTCTCCCCACAAGTGCCCCCCACCATGACCACCACCCCCTCCCCCTCCCCCTTCAGTCCTCTGTTCATTTTCAGTATTCAGTAGTCTCTCATGGTTTGTGTCCTTCTCTCTCCCCAGCTCTCTTTCCCCCCTCCCCTCCCTATGGTCCTCTGTTAGGTTTGTCCTGTTAGACCTACGAGCGCAAACATATGGTATCTGTCCTTCTCTCCTTTAAGTTAACTGGAGTCGTTTTCTTTTGCTTAGAGACCAGGAGGCTCCGTCATCATGCCCCATTCTTAGAGCAATACCGCTGTGTATTCCTGTGTGGTTCACACCCTGTTTCTGGTTCCTTCAACACTTTGACCAGACACAGGTCAACTGTGGGAACTGTTTCTATCCTTAAACTGCAGACCGTGACCAACCTCTTACACTCACAAGTAGACACAGTTGCATTTGACCTTAGAGGGTCATGTTGAAAAAATTTTGAAGCTTGTTGGCCCTTATTTTCACCAGTTATTTTGATTGTAATTTTGATCTACAGAAACATTGTGAAATCATCACCATCATTAAGCTAATTAACACATCCAGCACCTCATAGTTTTACCGTGTGTGTGTGTGTGTGTGTGTGTGTGTGTGTGTGTGTGTGGTGAGAACACCTAATATCTACTATCCTAGCAAGTGTCAAGAACATTACACAGTATCACTGTCACCATGCTGTACATCAGATTTCCAGAACATACAACCGAAGCCTTGTTGTGTGATTGTATTGTGAATCTTAAACAGCAAAACAAAAACTTGGTTAATATGCTAGCAAAACCAAGGGTTCGTGGCTGGCTCAGTTAGGAGAGCATGCAACTCTTGATCTTGGGACGTGAGTTCAAGCCTCACATTGGGTATAGAGACTAATTTTTAAAAATCCATACATATGTGTATATACACGTTTCCTGTTGGTATTGTAGTTCTCCGTGCGCGCGCGCACACACACACACACACACACACACACACACACACACACAAGCAAAACCAGGACTACCATGGCAGCTAATATCTTCAGTCTCTTACTTTCATACACGTTTTTGCTTTAATTATCCCCTCATCTCCACCCCACCCCCACGCACATGAATGACTGTGTAACTAAAAGGTGAATCCTACCAGCGAGGCTGCTGTTATCACAGGTCACAGAAAGGTGGTGACCAGCTAGCATCACCAAAGGGGACACAAGTCTGACTGACTTGGTTCAAGTGTGCATGTCTCCTCCTCGGTCCACCAACCAGAAGTTGACAAAGTGAGCTGTGGAGTAGGTAGGTGTCAGAACTAAATCACAGATGCATCCGTCAGTTCCATCTCTCCAAGAATAATATCAGAATTGCCCAGAATCATCCAGGCATCTTAAAACCCTGACCCTGTGAACCTGGCGTTATCTCTTGTTCCTCTCGAATCAATATGGAACCCAAGTTACAGCACAGAATAATCAATGAAGACCTCCTCTGTTCTGAAGCATGGCACGTAGAGGCTCTTGGGCATTGGGAATGAATCTCCTTGAAGCAGTAAGAAACCTTCTTTTCACCCCCACTGCACTTTCAGGTTGAGGATAGATGAATCTGACCCTCGAATCCAGAAACTGCTGAAAGAAATCCAAGAAAGTGACTCTCAACTGACCATTGAGAGTGATAAGCAAGATCTAACCAATAACAGACCTTCTTCCCGGGATATTTTCTGAATCCCCCGGAGTTCCTCCTCCTCCAGTGAAGTCTGAGATTCTCAAGGTGTGGGGGAACTCCTCTGAGCCCTCTTAGTGATGTAGGTACTGGGCCAGATGGTTTTTTCAGCCTTGGGGTGCCTTTGGCTTCCATAAAACATGCACAAGTGACTGACTGACCTCCGTTATGGGCAGAATGTCTGTGTCTCGAGTCTATCAAGAAAAATAAAGGTGAAAGCATTCATGAAGGAGGCTGTGTCTAATGCTGACTCTGACCAAACTTAGACACGAGGTACTTTATCTGGGGAGAACCTACCCCAGCAGAGAAAGGGGACGGAGACGTTTGGGATCCCATTGGTGCGTCACTTTGCCGATCACTGCCCGGCTCTAACATTTCCTGACCTGCACAGATGGCTGTCTGTGGTCTTCCCGTCAGCGTGTTTCTCCTACGAATCCTGGGATCTTGTGTAGATTCTGAAGTACTTCAGGGAAGCACATAACCTGATCACATGATTGCTTTGGTAACTTTTTCATATTTCCACCGCACTTACAGGAAACATCAGTTCATGGTGTGCACAGCCCTTCCCCATCTAGTCCTCCTTACTGCACTGTGACCTACAGAATCCCAGAATTCCTTAAAGCCATAATGGTTAAGAATAGCTCTTTTTATTAAGCACTGATTTGTAAATTATTCCTGCAATCATCCTACTTTGCCGTTTCTTCCCTGGGGTCCCTCAGTTCCTTGTCCCCACCAGATACACCACGCCCCCAGATGTCCCCTTCAAGCCACCCCCGAGCATGTGTGTATGTCCTCTCCGTGATGTCACTGCATGCAGTGCGGGCTCCTGGACCTTCCCACAGGCTTCCTTCAGTTTCCGTCTCAAGGCCTGTTACTCAGCTGGATATGGGTTTTTCCTAGAGCATCTTCATTCCCAGGGACTGGGGATTGATGACTGCCGTTAGTAGGAGCAGATGGGGTTGTTGAAAGAAGAAATAGAGGGGTGCCGGCATGATTCAGTCGGTTCAGTGTCTGACTTCAGCTCAGGCCATGATCTCATGCTGTCAGCTCAGAGCCAGGAGCCTGCTTCAGGTTCTGTGTCTCCCTCCCTCTCTGCCCTTCTCCTGCTTGCATCCTGTCTCTCTCAAAAATAAACATTTTTTATTAAATGCTTTTTAAAAAAGAAAAAATTGAGGCACATTAGTTTTTAAAAGCTAGGAAGGGATCTCCGTGTTTTCTAGCCAAGGTTTTCTCCATATCTACACTATTGACACTTGGAGCCAGATAATCCTTTGTTATCTTAAGTATATCTCTCACCAAGAGTATGTTCTGTCAGAGCGAGAGTGAGAGAGAGAGAGAAGCATCTCTACCAGCATTTCCCCTCCCCCCCCCCAAATATCTCCAGATGCTGTGCAAAAATGCCCTGAGGTTGAGACCCCCGGTAATCTAGCCTGTGCTCTGCACTGGCATTTGGGCCCAAGGAGAAGGGCAGTATCCCAGGGTGGGATGGTGGGGGGAAGACCAGAGTACTCACACGTGTGACCAAGGGTGTGTGGTTAGGAGAGAAGCTAGGCCAATAGGCTCGGGAAATGAGTGCTAGTCTGGATTAGCCAGCTCAGCTGAGGTTAGAATCATGGATATGTAGGGAAAGCACAGGGGCCAACAGGGAAGTGGGGAGGCTTTGTGCAGAGGCTCGAACAGGGCAGCTGTGAGTGTTGGGGACATTGGAGGTCAACCTGGAGCATGTATTAGAAAAGGCTGAACGAAAAGGTCAGTGCGATGGTCGTTAGATCCACAGTGTGCAAGATAGGAGCGAGGAGATGGTGGTATCCTCTAGATACGTCTAATCCCAAGTGAAGGGAGGCCTCAGAAAGCTGAATAGATACTGGCCCAACAGCTCCTGGATGGGACACCAAGAAGAGGCCCCTTAGGCCGCCTCCTCCACAGCCATGGCCCCTACCTTCCTGTCTTACATTTCACACATTCCACACACGGTCTTCACAATCCCTATCTCACAGATACAACCAAGCCTTGGGGTTCTAATTATGGCACCCATGGTTATGGCCATCTGGTCGACCCTTGTCCTGCCGACCGTGTGGCTTCTGGGTCTTCGGAAGGGGCGGGAGGGGCCGGCGGACGGCTCTGGCCAAGTGCTGCCAGGGTTTCCTTCGGCTGTGCCAGTCTTCTGCCAGAAAGCCCACCAGGAGGGTCAGGACCACAGCCCCGAGGCAGATCCGAACCAGATTGCCCGTGGTGTAGTGCTGCTGGGCAAGACCTGGAGGAATGAAGAGAAATTGGAGCCAGTAATAAAAGCCCGTCTTCAGGACCTACTTCAAGGGGCATCTTGGGCTTCTCACAGCTTTAACCCTTATCTGAGGTCCTATTACTGTCTGCTACCTAGAATGCCAGTCTCCTTCCTAGAGGGTCCCTCCCCTCCGCACCAGGGGTCAGGGCTAGATACTAATTCTCTAAGGACCACTTCTTCCCGTACCCTCCCACCCCACACACAGACCCTACCCAGTTATTTGGCTAATTGAAGGAGACAAGATTGTCACAAGGGGTAGAGAAAGAGATGGAATTTATCTTTCTCTGATCCTTTAGACCATCTCAACCGTCCCCCCTGATGTTATTGCTCAATTCTGAGTTCCAAGTGCTGATATTTACCTGCCATTTAGTATTTTACACACCGGGACCCAAGATCATAGAGCTAGTTGTAGCTTTTGTACAGGGAAAGCAGTCAGCTTTAGGGAAGGAAACAGGAAGTGGGAATAGAGAGGGTCCAGGGAGGACCACTTACTCACCGGTTGGAGAGTCTGACCCCTTTGGAATGACGGTGATATTCCTAGAAGGCTCTGGGAACCAGAAAGGGGACATATGAGGACGAGACCACCAGCCTGCCCCTGTCCTGACACATGCACTCGGGGCTTGGGAGGCAAAGCCTCACGGCTGTGAGGAGACCGTGAACTACGGAGTCAGGCTGTCGAGATCTGAACCCCAGATCTGTCACAAATTAGATGTGGGGCCTCTCCCGAATGACTTAACATCTTGAGCCTCTTTTCCCATCTGTCCAATGAAAGCAATCATAATGCACCACGGGTCAATGTGGAAATTAAACCAGTAACAGTAACAGCACGAGGCACAGCGCTCGACACATAACAAGCACCCACACGTGCTGGCTCACGTTCTCTCCTTCCACAAGGGTCCCCAGACTTTCCGGGTGTTCAGCCAGGTGCCGGCTTCAACAGACTGTGAGAATCGCTATAACAGGCAGTCCACAGGACAGGGGAAACTGTACAACCCGGTGTCGGAAAAGGTTTCCCGAGGGACTGAAGCCGTGAGGAAGCGGAAGAAAAGGCAGAGCAGTGGCTTGAATGCAGAGTCAGGAGAGATGCCAAGTATCCAGGAGCGCCTCACGGGACTCGGAGTGGCTGAGGTTTGCATGAGGAATGAGGACAAGACTGGAAGATTCTCTGGTGGCTGACCTAATGGTGTTGGGTCTGAAAGCATTGGACATCAAGCTGAAAAGCCCAAATCCTATCCTAAGGGTGATTGGGAATCCAGAAGGATGTTTTTTAATTTTTATTTAAATTCTAGTTTGCTAACACACAGTGCAGTATTGGTTTCAGGAGTAGAGTTTAGTTATTCCTTACAAACAGGTAACACCCGGTGCTCCTCATAGCAAGCGCCTCCTTGACGCCATTGCCCACCTAGCCCTTCCCTCCTCCTCCATCGACCCTCGGTTTGTTCTCTGTCATTAACAGTCTCTGACGGTTTGTTTCCCTCTCTCTGTTTTTCACTTCTCATCCGTTCATCTGTTTTGTTTGTTAAATTCCATATTTGGGTAAAATCACATATCTGCCTTCCTCTAACTTATTTCCCTTAGCATAATATACTGTAACTCCATCCCCACCATTGCAAATGGCAACATGCCGTTCTTTTGATGGCTGAGTACCCTTTTATAGTGGGGTCTTTGTCTGGTTTCAGAACTAAAGTGATGCTGGACACCTGGGTGGCTGAGTCAGCGCTAGAGCGTCTGCCTTCAGCTCAGGTCATGATCTCACAGTTTGTGGGTTCAGAGCCCCCCAGTTCAGTAGCTGTGCTGACAGCTCAGAGCCTGGAGCCTGCTTCAAATTCTGTGTCTCCCTCTGCCCCTCACCCGCTCATGCTGTCTCTCTCAAAAATAAAAATTTTAAAAAGAAAGGTAATACTGACCTTGTAGAAGTAGTTTGGAAGTTTTCCTTCCGTTTCAATTTTTTTTAATAGTTTGAGAAGAATGAGTATGAGTTCTTCTTTGATGTCTGGTAGAATTCCCCTGGGAGGCCATCTGGCCCCGGGCTTTGGTTTGTTGGGAGATGTTTTATTACCGATTCCATTTCTTTGCTAATTATGGGTCTGTTCAAATTTTCTGTTTTGTTCTGTTTCAGTTCTGATAGTTTGTATGTTTCTAGGAATTTGTCCATTTTTTCCAGACCTCCCAGTTTGGTGGCATAGAGTTTTTCATAATATTCTCTTATAATTGTTTGTATCTCTGTGGTGTTGGTTGTGATCTCACCTTTGTCATTCATGATTTTATTTATTTGGGTCCTTTCTCTTTTCTTTTTGATAAGGCTGGCTAAGGGCTTATCAGTTTTATTAATTCTTTCAAAGAATAAGCTTTTCGTTTCATTGATCTGTTTTTCTATATTATTTCTGCTCTAATTTTTGTTATTTCCCGTCTTCTACTGGCTTTAGGGCTTATTTGCTGTTGCTTTTCTAGCTCCGTTAGGTGTAAGGTTAGGCTGTGTATTTAAGACTTTTCTTGCTTCTTGAGAAAGACCTCTTTTGCAGTCCATTTCCTTCTACTTTGCTGCCTCCCAAAGGTTTTGGGCTGTTGTGTTTTCATTTTCACTTGCTTTCATGTACTTTTTTATTTCCTCCTTCATTTTCTGCTTAGATGATCTGTCCATTGCTGTAAGTGGGATGTTGAAGTCCCCTCCTATTAACGTATTATCAATTATTTCTTTATGTTTTTTGTTAATCAATTTATATATTTCAGTGCTATCAAGTTGGGGGCATAAATATTTACAATTGTTAGATCTTCTTGTTGGATAGACCCCTCAATTATGATGTAATGCCTGTCTTCATCTCTTACTACAGACTGTGGTTTAAAATCTAGTTTGTTAGATATAAGTATGGCTACTCTGGCTGTCTTCTGATGACCGTTAGCATGATGCATGGTTCTCCATCCCCATCACTTTCAATCTGCAGGTATCTTTAGGTCTAAAATGAGTCTCTGTAAGTAGCATATAGATGGGTCTTGTGTTCTTATCCATTCTGTTATCCCATGACTTTTGATTGGAACATTTAGTCCATTGACATTTAGAGTGAGCGCTGAAAGATACAAATCTAGCACCGTTGTGTTTTCTGCGGATTTCATATTTGCGGTGAGGTTCTCTGGCCCTTTGTAGTCTCTGTACTTTTGGGTCACACATCCCCCCCCACCCCCCGGTCACTCAGATATTTCTTGCAGGGCTGGCTTCCTGGTCACAGACTCCTTCCTTTTTGTTTGTCTGGGAAACACTTCGTCTCTCCTTCTATTGTGAATGACAGCCTCGCTGGATAGAGTGTCTTGGCTGCAGATTTTTCATGTGCATTCAGCACATGGACTCCATACTGCCACTCCCTCTGGCCTGCCTAGTTTCTGGGAACAGATCTGCAAACCTGATCTGTCTTCCTTTGTAGGGTGGGGCCTTTTCCCCCTTGCTGCTTTCATGATTCTTTCCCTTTCTGTGTATTCTGTGAATTTGGTTATGATGTCTTTTGCTGCATTTAATGGGAGTTCTCTGTGCTTCTTGGATTTCGATGCCTGTGTCCCCCCCCCCCCGCAGATTGGGGAAGTTTTCAGCTACAATTTCCTCAACGAAACCTTCTGCTCATTTTTCCTTCTCTTCATCTTCGGGAAACCCAGAAGGATTTTGAAAAGAGAATGGTGAAGAATCTCACCAGGGTCTTAGAAGGAACTCACCGGCCTCAGGAGTCTAGCAGGGAGCTAGAGTTGGGTGGACCCAGCAGAGAGATCTGACCCGTCTGCAAGAGATCTGCCAAGGTTTTCTGTCTTGTGGGAAGTGGAGACTCTTTCCAGGAAAAGCGAGGGGAGAGAGAGCCACAGCACGAGGGAAGCGTGTTGCCCAGGCTGCAGTAGGCAGAGGGAGCCCTGAGCAATAGGAAACGAGACTGCACCCATGCATCATGGCGAAGTCAGAAGAGCAGCGTGGAGGAAGGAGCGGTGGTACCACCGCAGCCTGGGCCCCGCCATCTTTGAAACGGTCACATCATCCAGAATGCTCCTCTGTCCCCAGGCTCAGAGCCCACCTCTGTCCCATCCTTGATCCTCAAACCAACGCTTTTCCTTGGGAAGGTCAGGTGGTTCCCTGCAGCGACTAAAAGCCTACAACCCTGATGAGGAACGGGAAGCCACTTCCCATACGCTCTCCCACCGGGCTCTGAGCGCCTGGCGACTCACCCATTGTGGAGCCTTTGTTGGTAAGTGAGACGTTCAGCCTCCTGGAGACTTCCGGGAACTCTAAGCAGGAGGGGAATAAGACAGTGGATCGTGTCAGTCTTCCCAGTGAGGCCCCGCGCTCCCTACCCCTTCTCAGGTACCTGGGCTCCACACACTCTGTGCAGAGACTGAGGAGACACAAACGCAGAGGGCTGTGTGACCTGTTGTCTTCACTCAGTGGCTAAATAAGAAATAGAGCCACTCATCCACTGACCGACATTACGGTATCTCCTCTTTTTGGCTACTATGAGTAATGTTGCTATGAACATTTATGTACAAATCTTTTTTATTAATAGTTTATTGTCAAGTTGGTTTCCATGTAACACCCAGTGCTCTTCCCCACAAGTGCCCCCCTCCATGCCCGTCACCCCACAACCCCTTTCCTCCTCCCTCTTCAGCCCTCAGTTTGTTCTCAGTATTCAAGAGTCTCTCATGATTTGCCTCCCTTTTCCTCTCCCTAACTTTCTTTCCCCCTCCTTCTGCTTCCCATGGTTTCCTGTTAGGTCTCTCCTGTTAGACCTATGAGTGACAACATGTGGTATCTGTCCTTCTCTGCCTGACTTACTTCGCTTAGCATGACACCCTCGAGGTCCATCCACTTTGCTATGAATGGCCAGGTTTTTGTGTGAACACACATCTTTCGTTTTTAAATGTTGGAGGGGGATCTACCGACGAGTGGAGTGGCGGGCTCTGCGGCCGTTCTGTGCTCTGGTGGATGATTCTTCCAGAGGGACCGCCGACCCGCTGCCACAGCAGCTGCGGCAGTTTTGTCTCCACCAGGCAGGTCTGAGAGTTCCAGTTTCTCCACATCCTCACCAGCACTTGTTGCTGTACATTATTATTATTATTATTATTATTATTATTATTACCACCACCATTCTGGAAGGTGTGATGAATTTCATGGTACGTGACTTATAACTCAGCTAAAATCATAAGCAGCGGGCCCGTAAGTCTGTGCAGGCTCACGGGCTGACACCAGCCTCTGAGCCCAAGACACTCCCTGCCCTACTGAGGCCATTTTCTTAACCAAGGACATCCCCGACTACATGCGCTCCAAAATATTTCCTAAAACCCCTCGACGTCTAAATATACAGCTCCAACGAGGGTGGGGAAGGTCTCTGAGGTCCTTTTTCTCTGGTGGAGTCAGCTCATCAAAGCCCAGCACATGCTCACCTCTCTGTGGTATAAACAGAGCTTGGATATTATTGGTTCGCTGTTACTTCTCTTCCTGTGAGTTCATTAATAAATTCTTGTTTGAATGTAGATTAAACATGGGGTGGTGTGTGTATGTCACGGACTCCTCAGCCATAAAAAGGAGCACACTGGTGATGCTCATGACAACTTGGCTGGACCTCAAGGGCATTGTGCCGAGTGAGAAAGGCAGTCTGAAAACACTCCACGCTATGCGAACCTTTCCATTTATGCATAACATTCTCAAAGTGACAGTATAAGTAGAAGGACAAACTAGGACCTGCCGGGTGGAGGAGGAGAGAGGGCGCGTGTGACTACAACGGGGTGGCCTGAGGGGTGACTTTGCGGGGCGGAGTCGCTGAGTGACTGGAGCGCAGTGGGGGCTGCGCGGATCCACACATGTGACCGGCGGCCACAGAACTGAATACAAGCACCGTGTCAGTGCCCGGCTCCTGGGCTATAACTATACGAGACGTAACCACTGGCGGAAATGCAGGCAAAGGGTAGGGATCGCTCTGTGTTGTCTGTGCAACTTCTTGTGGACCTACATCTCAAAATCAGAAGTTTTAAAATTCCAGTGAGAGATACATGCGCGTGCACACACACGCACACGCGTGCACCTCCTCTGGCGTGACAGCCCCTGTATGGCTCTCAACCACACATGTCAGCACTTTCTTCTCCAACTGGCTCTTTGCAAGGCGCCTCTGTTCTTTGGGACTTGGGTCTGTCCCCGACACTCAGGGAACGCGAGAGATGCCACAGCCTGAGGCACAGGCTCTTAAGGCACAGGCTGGAGCCCCACACCCTGAATCCACCGCGATGCCTGTGAAGACGGGGCAGCACTGTGGCTCGCACGGACGTTAGTGCGGTGGTTCGTTCTCAAAGTGGCCTCGCCAGATTAGCATCAGTACCACCTGGGAAAGGGTTAGAAATGGACATAATTGGGTCGCACCCCAGACCTTCTGTGTCAGGAACTCACGGGGTCCAGAAACCTAGGTCACCTCCAGGTGATTCTCGGGCCCCCTAATCTGGCCAATGAATCAGAGACTCAAAAATAGAGCCCAGGAGGGGCACCTGGATGGCTCAGTTGGTTAAGCGTCCGACTTGGTCTCAGGTCGTGATTTCACAGTTTGTGGGTTTGAGCCCCACGTCTGGCTCTGTGCTGACAGTTCAGAGCCTGGAGCCTGCTTCGGATTCTGTGTCTCCCTCTCTGCCTTTTCCCCATATTCATTCATTCTCTCTCTGTCTCAAAAAACAAACACTTAAAAAAAAAAAAAATATATATATATATATATATATATATATATATATAGAGAGAGAGAGAGAGAGAGAGAGAGAGAGAGAGAGTCCAGGAATCTACGATTTTATAAGCCACTCAGATTATTCTTCCCCACATTAGACATTGGGAACCCTCCCCCTACGGCTCGGTAGGAGTGAGGACGCAGGGCGGCATAGCAACGCCTATCTAACGTTATTACCCGTATTATTGTATGCACCTTCTTTGTAGGCAGAACGAAGCAATGTTTTAAATATATCAAATGTGTGACTTAATTTGAGACAAGTGAATTAAGGAAGGTAGACAAAGGGGAGAAAGACAAGGAGGGTGGGTCTGCCCCCCAGACCGCAGGACGAACCTCCAGAACTTACCCGTCACAGAGGCAGGCGGTTCCGTGGGTAGCCAGCCGGGCGTCACAGAGGTCCCTGGGAAATCAGAAAAAGAGAGGCTTCTGTGCTGTGTCAGCTGTGGGTCCCGAGCAGATAATAAAGCATTTCCGTGACGCGGTTTCCTCACAGGAGATGCATGTGAGGAAGCCACCGTCGCTGGCCTGTGGTGGGTGTTAAACGGCACAGCTGCCACCGCGTGGGGCTAATCAACCGCGACAGCCCCGCCGCTGCCTCCCTGCCCTCTGAACCTCTGCTCTGTCCCTTTTTCTGGATTTCTGTGACCTGCACCTTACTCGGTCCCTGGGAGCAAAACTGGGGCATGTGTCCTGGAAGAGCAGATAAAGAGGCGGAAGCCGTGGAGGGGGTGGGGGGGGCGACACATGGCGGGAGAAGGGCTGATGGTCGTTAACGAGACTCCGCCCCTTCCCGCCCCGCACCCAGCCAACCCGACGGCCTCCTTCCGCCCAGGGCCCAGGGCGTTCGCTCACACGGTCCCACGTGCCGCAGCCCGTCTCCCTCACCTACGGCTGCCGCCTCCTCGGCCCCGGGATGCAGATCGGACGTCGGTTATTCGGGGAAACCTTCCCGCACGGCCTCCCCGCCGGCTTCCGGCGCCCCCCCAGCCCCAGCTGCGCGCCGTGCGGATCCGGCTGGGTTCCTGATTGTATTGTGTGTCTGTGTGTGTGTGTGCACGCACGTGTGTGAGAGGGAAAGACACCACACACACACAGAGTCCCCAGCAAAGCACCGGCCACAGCCCGGGCACTTTTGAAATACATGCAATTAAAAAAGCAAGAAGTGAACAGGGACCCAAAAAAAGAAATATCTAGAGAGGCAGGAGGACTAGCGGGTTCCTGGGCTGGAGTGGGGAGCGCCTGCATATGGCCGCGAGGGCTGCTACAGGGTGGCAGAAATATCCTACAAGTGGATTGTCTGTCGTGACCACACAACTGTCAATTTACTAAACTGCACGGAATTGTACACTTAGAACAGGTGATTCCTAGGGCGCCCGGGTGGCTCAGTCGGTTGAGCGTCCGACTTGGGCTCAGCTTATGATCTCGCGGTTCGTGGGTTCAGGCCCCGCATCAGGCTCTGTTCTGACAGCTAGCTCAGAGCCTGGAGCCTGCTTCAGATTCTGTGTCTCCCTCTCTCTCTGACCCTCCCCTGATCATGCTCTGTGTGTGTCTCTCTCAAATAAATAAAACATTAAAAAATTAAAAAAAAAGAACAGGTAACTATTTGCTAAGCACCTACTGTGTGCCAGGACCTATTAGTGGTGGTTGGGGGGGGGGGTCGGACAACAGAAAAGAAAACAGAATGCTTTTTTTATAAATGGGTGATGGGCATTAAGGAGGGCACTTTTTGGGATGAGCCCTGGGTGTCGTACGTAAGAGGTGAATCACTGAGTTCTACTCTTGAAGCCAAGACTACACTGTGTGTTAACTAACTGGAAGTTAAATAAATAGATAGATAAACTTTAATTCAGTTGCCTCAGTACTCAGGAAGGCACATAACCATAAGAGTGGTGAGCATGGAATGTCAACAATCGTTTTTAAATTCCATCCGTTGATGTAAAGGACTTAGCAGCAAAGCTTTGTCCTAAAGAGACCTTGCACTTAGACTATTACAAATAAGAAAGACTGAATGTATGGTAGGGGTGTAAAGTCAGTTTCCTTCCGGTAACAGTAACATTTTTTAAGTAACTTCCCTAAGTTTTTTGCTGCTACTTGTTTGTTTGTGTGTGTGTTTGTTTTGGAGTCAGACCAGACACCAGGCATTCTCTGTAGTGTTAAGCATCATTGTTTCTAGTGTATGTGCCCTGCAGTGGGTACAATAGCAGCTTCCCACATACGCTCATGTCCTAACCCCCAGCATCTGTGAATGGCGCCTACACAGTAAGTGGGACTTTGCAGGTGCACTTAAGGATGTCGCGGTGCAAAGATGATGCTGATTATCCAGGTGGGCCCAGTGCAATCACCGTGTCCTTAAAAGTGGAAGCAGGAGGCGGAGGGGGACAGGAGTCTGAGACAGAGACTGAAGATGCTACACAGCCACTTTTCACACTAAAGGAAGGGACCACGGGAGCCAGAAGATGCCGGTGCCTCTGGCAGCTGGAAAAGGCAGGGGGCAGATTCCGCCCTGGGGCCTCCAGAAGGATCACAGCCCAGCTGACAGCTTTGTTTTGTCCCTGTGACACCCATTTGGGACCTGATCTCCAGAAGTATAGGGAATAATACAGTTAGTTATGGGAGTGTCTGGGGGGCTCAGTCAGTTGAGGGTCTGACTCTTGATTTTGGTCATGCTCACAGTTCATGAGTCTGAGCTCCTCATTAGGCGCTGCGCTGACAGTGTGGAGCCTGCTTGGGATATTCTCTCTCTCTCTCTCTCTCTCTCTCTCTCTCTCTCTCTCAGAATAAATAAATACACATTAAAAATAAATACATTTGTGCTATTTTAAGGCAGTGGATTAGTGGTGATTTGTTAAAAGTACTATAGGAAACTGATACGCCCTCCAAAGCCTCAGGCTTCTGCTGGTCGCCCCCTTCCTTTGCACTTGCTGGTCCCTCCCCCATCAGACTGTGCAAGGGCTGCGGAAGAAAGGTCGGCTCTGCACCTCCCTCACCTGTGACCACAAGCTCCAGGGGGTCGCTGGGGGCCGACCACAGGTACGGGTGTTGGCTGGAAAAGCTGTAGCACCGGTAGGTCCCACTGTGGGCAGCAGTCGCTGCAATGATGGGGAAATCGGCCCGGTACCACCTCTCGGGTCTCTTGTAGGGCCCGGTGTCCCCCTCCTTGTAGAGAGCAAATTGGTCAAAACTGTATTGGCTCCGACACTGTAGAGTGACATCCCCTCCTGGAGACACGGCTGGGCCGGGATGGGCTGAAAGCGAGGGCTTGGTGTAAACTCCTGGGGAGAAAAAGAGAGCTCTGGTATTAAAGTGGTGGCCAGTGTGTCAGCCATAGGGGCGGGAAGTCCCTCTACCTCCAGAGCTGGGGAACTTTCCAAGTATCCTGGAGAATGCACCCACCCTGCTACCGGCTCACAAAAATTCTAAGGGGGTGTGACCAGGGTCACATCAGAGTGCCCAGGCTCAAATCCTGGCTGTCACCTAGGGGCTCAGTGATCCTGGAGATGAATCTCCCCCTATATCTGTGCCTCAGTGTTCTTTACTGTAAAATGGGAATGACTGAATGAAGCATTATGTTTTAAGCATTTAGCAGAATGCCTAATGGATAGTCAGATCCCAAACTAAGATGGCTCAAGATCTTGCACTGCAAACTAGTATCACAGCATACACACCATGTTGTACGCCTGTGCCACAGCACGCACTCCGTGTCGTACGCCTGTGCCACAGCACGCACCCCGTGTCGCACGCCTGTACTACAGCACACACTCCGTGTCATACACCGGTACTACAGCATGCACCCCGTGTCGTACACCTGTACTACAGCACGCACCCCGTGTCGTACACCTGTACTACAGCACGCACCCTGTGTCGTACACCTGTACTACAGCACGTGCCCCGTGTCGCACGCCTTTGCTACAGCACACACTCCGTGTCTCACACCTGTACTACAGCACACACCCCGTGTCGTACGCCTGTACTACAGCACGCGCCCCGCGTCGTACGCCTGTGCCACAGCACGCGCCCCGCGTCGTACGCCTGTGCCACAGCACGCGCCCCGCGTCGTACGCCTGTGCCACAGCACACGCCCCGTGTCGTACGCCTGTGCCACAGCACGCGCCCCGTGTCGTGCGCCTGTGCCACAGCACGCGCCCCGTGTCGTGCGCCTGTACTACAGCATGCACTCTGTGTCGTACGCCTGTACTCCAGGATACAATCCGTGTTGTACACCTGTGTTAAAATGCCAGCTTTCAGGTATCATTCCAGGTTTCTAATTTATATCGACTCATTGAATGCTCACAAAAATGTATGAATTCATCACTATGAATAGCCCAGTTTTAAAAATGGAATTGAGGTAAATAATGCTAAATAGCTTGCCCAAAACCATAAGATACTAAGTGGCAGAGGGGCGCCTGGGAGGCTCAGTAGGTTAAGCATCTGACTTCAGCTCAGGGCATGATCTTGCAGTTTGTGAGTTTGGGCCCCATGTCGGGCTCTGTGCTGACAGCTCAAAGCCTGGAGCCTGCTTTGGATTCTCAGTCTCCCTCCCTCACCCCCCCCCCTCTCTCTCCCCCAAATAAATACACATGAAAAAATTAAACTCGGGTGCAATTATAAATAGGAATGTGAGGGATATACTTATTGAGAAGTTAGCATTTGAGTTCGCCCTAAGGGCAAAGTCGTGCCGCTGCCTGAGGGATATGGATCACTGCACCGGCTCAGGGATCAGGCGATGCAAAATGTAAAGGCGTGCAAAAACGAAAACAAAAACAGCACAGAAGATAAAAAATGGTTCAATGCAACTTTTAAACCAAAATTAATGCAAATAATTCATAGTGGACAAAATATTGAGATTTTAAACAAAGATTCCAACTGTGCCTACTGGAACTAGAAGCAAAAGGTTGAAAACACTTTTAGGTATTTCTGTGGTTAATTTTGTCCAACTATTAACACAGTTGAAAAAATATTGAAAATTTTTAAGTTATTAAAACTGAAATTATTTTAAGTTTATTTCATCTGTACCCCTCCCCCACAAAAATAATTTATCATCATCATGCTCTCCTGGCTTTGGTGGACGCAAGCTCATCAATGATGTTTTCAAAATCTGTTTGGAAAATAACCATTTAAAAATGCATTTAGAAACAAAAGCATAAGCTGCAAACACTTTATGCCATCAAAAAAGTTTTTTTAATTTTTTAATGTTTTTTTATTTATTTTTGAGAGACAGAGACAGTGCGAGCAGGGGAGGGTCAGAGAGAGAGAAGGAGACACATAATCGGAAGACAGACTCCAGGCTCTGAGCTGTCAGCACAGAGCCTGATGCATGAACTGTGAGATCATGACCTGAGCTGAAGTCGGACGCCCAACCCACTGAGCCAGCCAGGCGCCCCTTAAAAAAATGCATGAGAATGTAGCTAGAGGGACACACGTTTGCTTTTGCATCAGCAAAAAAGGCTTGGAAGGGCAGTGCCAGGTTCTGGCTTCACTTAAAAGCATGATAGGGGCGCCTGGGCGGCTCAGTCGGTTAAGTGTCCGACTTCGGCTCAGGTCATGGTCTCACAGTTAATGAGTTTGAGCCCCGAGTCAGGCTCTGTGCTGACAGCTCAGAGCCTGGAGCTGCCTCAGATTCTGTCTCTCTCTCTCAGCCCCTTCCCTACTCACCCTCTGTGAGCATATTTTGTTCAGCATGAATGTTTTGCATTGATTTTGATTGTTTTAGACAGATATTTGCATTGACCTATTACGTGGATCACTGTGGGGTTTGGGCAGCTCCCCAAGTGTCGTGGGCAAGGTTCCGGCATTACTCGCCCCATCCTAGCTAATTCGGGTCCCCGGGACCATCCCCCTTCTGGTCTTCCTGGAGCCCTAAGGCCACAGGTGCAGCCACCCCCTCACCCCTCCAGTACCGGTAGCGATCAGCTCCAGGCGGTCGCTGGGGGGAGACCAGCGGGTCCCGTTCTGGTAGGAGCAGCGGTAGCGCCCGGCGAAGTTCTGTTTCATGGCCGGGATGACGAGCACAGCCTGGTCCTCGTACGTCCCGGACCTCAGCTTCTCCAGGCGGTACAGGTCCACGCCGGGGGGCCCCCGGCACTGGATGGTCACTGGCTTGTCCAGCGGCACCAGGGAGCTAGGCGAGGCATGCAGGGAGGGCTTGGGGAGAGAGCCTGGAAGGGAAGGGGAACCTGGTGGAGGACGCCTTCCAAACAGACCCCTCCTCCCGAGGAATCCAGGACTTCGAGGGGAGGGAGGACTCACCCTTCTGAGTTTGCATCTTCTGCCCCAGACACAGCCCTGAGCAAAGAAGAAAAGGACCAAACGCTAGGACCTCAGAGAGCCCACACTTCACCTGCAGGGCAGGTGATAAGACATTTGCATGCATTTTCTCCTGTCCTCATTTTTTGGAGGAAACACACACACATCATTCAAGTGCCAGAGAAGCCAGCCGTAAAATGCCACCTATTGTAGGATTCAAGTTACCTGAAGTGCGCTGAGTAGGTAAATCTGCCCAGAGAAATTAGTGATTGCCAGGGGCTGGGGGCAGGGGGATTGAGGGGCACTTATCACACATATGGGTGGTGGTTGGAAACACTGTGAATGTAGTAAACGTCACTGATGATCAATTTGATGCTGTTTGTTACATGCCACAGTTTATATTTTTCTTTCAGTCTGTGAATGTCTTTATTTTTTTTAAATAGTTTATTGTCAAATTGGTTTCCATCCCACACCCAGTGCTCTTCCCCACAAGTGCCCTCCTCCACCAACCACCACCTCTTTTCCCCCTCCCCCTCCCCCTTCAACCCTCGGTTCATTTTCAGTGTTCAATAGTCTCTCGAGTTTTGCATCCCTCTCTCTCCCCAACTCTCTTTCCCTCTTCCCCTCCCCCCACAGTTTATATTTTTAATGATTTTATTATTTTTGAGAGAGAGCATGAGTGGAAAAGGGGCAGAGAGAGATGGAGGCACAGAATCTGAAGCAGGCTCCAGGCTCTGAGCTGTCTGCACAGAGCCGGATGTGGGGCTTGAACTCATGAGCCATGAGATCATAACCTGAGCCGAAGTCAGACACTCAACCGACTGAGCCACCCAGGCTCCCCAACCACAATTTTTAAAAACCCAGAGATTCCTTGCCCTGCTTCCGATGCACACACTTTTGACAACTGTCAAGAGAATTACCTTCTCTCTGAAAAGGGCGCTGCGTGCAGGATGGAGCCCCCCTCTCCAGCTTTATCAAGCTATAATTGATGTATAACATTGTATAAATGTAAGGTGTATGTGTTGATTTGATACGTTTACATATCACAGAATGATTACCGCCACGTTGTTAGCACCTCCATCTTGTCACAGAATTGCCGTTTCTCTCTTTTTGTGGTGAGAACACTTAGGATTTTCTGCAACACAGTATCATTGGCTGTTGTCACCGTGCTGTGCATTAGACCCCGATGGGATCCATTGCGTTATATCTTGTAGGAGATCTCAGATTGTGTTAGTCCTGGATTTCCCACTGTTTTCCCTTGTTTAAACCCATATCCGGGGCGGGGCGGGGCCCCTGGGGGGCTCAGTCAGTTAAGCGTCCGACTCTTGATTTCGGCTCAGTCATGATCTCACGGTTCGTGAGTTTGAGCCCCGTGTCAGGCTCTGTACTGGCAGAGCAGAGCCTGCTGGGATTTTTCTCTCTCCCTCTCTCTTTGCACTTTCCCTGCTCATGCACTCGCTCTGTCTTTCTCAAAATAAACTTTCAAACATAGTTGCATTGTTATGACTATACGAATATTATCCAGGCCTGAGGATTGCAGTGCTGGCCTTTATATCTGTCCTGGAGTCGGTGTTTGCCTGGCTTGGTTCCATCCCCATAGCTTTCCTGGGCCCTAATGTCTAATTCGTTCCACGGTTCCCAGCAGCCGCCGCCTGGAGCTCCGCACCTGTCATCCTGCCTCCTCTGTGAGCTCCTGCTTCTCCCTTGGGGCCCCTTCTCCTCATTTTTCCTTCTGCCTTCTCTCCATTGAGCAGCTGCCTTTTTTCTCTCAACCCAAGACTCCTCTTTTTTCTTTAATCTTTTTGCTGAGTTGGTAGCATTACCTGTTTCAGTCTTGCCAGTGTTTCCAGATTTACCAAATAAAAACAAAGGAATCTGGCTTAAATCTGAAGTTCAGAAAAACAGTGAATATGGGTTTGGTTTGGTTTTGGTTTGTTTTATAGCATGACCCCTGGGATGCGTGGGGTATACTTAGGCTTAAAAAAGCATGCGTTGTTTATCTGAAATTAAATTTCCCAGAGATTTGCTGTGTTTCATCTGGTAACTCTTATCCTTGCGCGCGCACACACACACTCATGCACACTCGTGCATACACCAGAAGGAGATGTTATTGTTTCCATCATAAACATAAGAAACTGGACAGAGAGGCAGTGCAGTCTCTTTCAGCTGCGCAGCTGGGAAGGGGCCGAACCCCGATCGCCCCTGACTCCGGAGCTCGGGGGGTGACGCGCTGATCTCCAGCCCCTGGAGCCTCTGTTCACCAGCTTCTGCTCCTGTACCCAAGCTCTACCCACATCTTCGCCCACTGCCCAAAACACAGCCCATCGCAGCCCCTCCGGGGGCTTCTTCACAACCTTCAACACGACGAGATAATCCAGGCGCCCTTGTGAGCGCTTCCCGTATGGACTCTGAGTCACCGCGGTCCTGCTGGTCAGGGACCATTATTAGCCCCATTTTAGAGATCAGCCTATAGAGACCGTATCCTGTCCACCGGCTGCAGCCGGCAGGGGGTGGGTGCTAACACCAGCAGCGAACCTCAGTGGTAGAGAACATGGACGTGGTGGGAACGGCTGGGTGGCCCAGTGGTTGAGCATCTGACTTCGGCTCAGATCTTGATCTTAGAGTCAGTGAGCTCGAGCCCCACATCAGGCTCTGCGCTGACAGCTCAGAGCCAGAGCCAGCTTCCGATTCTGTGCGTCCCTCTCTCTGCCCCTCCCTTGTTCTCGCTCTGTTCCTCTATTGTTATGCTGAGGTGTGCATGCGTTGTGACAAGAAGGTGAACTATAGGGGGGAAACCATTAAAAATTAAAAAAAAAAAGAATGTGAACATGGCACCAGATTCTTTATTCGAGTTCTAGACGTGCGACCTTAAAGATTAAGTTCCTTGGGGCGCCTGGGTGGCTCAGTCGGTTAAGCCTCCGACTTCGGCTCAGGTCAGATCTCACACTCGTGGGTTCGAGCCCCGCATCAGGCTCTGTGCAGACGGGTAGCTCAGAGCCTGGAGCCTGCTTCCAGTTCTGTGTCTCCTTCTCTCTCTGCCCCTCCCCCTTTCATGCTCTGTCTCTCTCTGTATCAAAAATAAATAAAACATTAAAAAAAAAATTAAAAAAAAAAAAAAAAGATTAAGTTCCTTAAGCCCTTGGGGTCTCAGTTTTCTCCTCTGTAAAATGGAGCTAGTAACAGCCCCTCCCTAACTAGGCTGCTGTGGGGAATAGGTGTGTATCTGTTAAAAGAAACAAAAACAAGAGGGCGCCTGAGTGGTTCAGTCGGCGAAGCGTCCAACTTCGACTCAGGTCATGATCTCAGGGTTCATGGGTTCGAGCCCTGCGTTGGGCTCTGTGCTGACAGCTCAGAGCCTCGAGTCTGCTTCGGATTCTGTGTCTCCCTCTCTCTCTCTCCCCTGCTCATGCTCTGTCTCTCTCAAAAATAAACATTTTTTTAATTTTAAAGTAATGATAAATAAATGAATATATATGGCTCATGTAGGACAACAGCAGAAGGCCAGTCTGCGTTGGCTTTGAATGATACTGAGGATTTTATGCTTTAAGCCACCGCTGGGGACCTCCTGAAATAGAAGGACCTGTCAGCCCTGCACATTGAGGAGATCTGCCTGCCGTGGTGTCTAATAAGAACTGGGGAAGGCGGCGGATGTGGAAAGCAGAACAGTAACGCCCCGTCCACCTGGGCTGTGCGAGGGCTCGGCAGTAGGCACACAGCAGCCGTGAGCGTCTCAGTGAGTTACACCGGGGTCGGGCCAAGGTGGCTGTTCCGCTGTTGCTAAGCAACATTCCTGAGTTACAATACGTACCAAAATAAAGATGAAATACATGAACATCAGTATAATCGTTAGGCTAGCTGATTTTAAAAAATTAATCAAGGGGCGCCTGGGGGCTCAGTCGGTTAAGCCTCCAACTTCGGCTCAGGTCATGATCTCACAGTTCGTGGATTCGAGCCCCGCATCAGGCTCTGTGCTGACAGCTCAGAGCCTGGAGCCTGCTTCGGATTCCGTCTGTCTCTCTCTCTCTCTCATTTGCTCCCTCTCCCCTTCCCAGCTTGTGCTCTGTCTTCCCCTCATAAATCTATAAATAAACACTAACCACAGGACGTGGAGTGACGCCCAGCCCAGTGAGTGTTACATGGCGTGTGAACGCATGACTGACAGGGGTCTGTGCTCACGGCCCGTTTCCTTATCCCCACAGCCCAGCAGTTCCTTCCTGCTCAGCCCCTCGGGGTGTCTGTCCTTTCAGCAAGAACGCTCTTTGCTCTGCTGGAGAAATGGGAACTCATTCATCTTTTAGCTGGAAGTCTGCGCTCTCCCCATCTGGCTCCCCGTTTCCCCCACCCCAGCCCCCAGCAGCCCCCAGGCTGCTCTCTGCCCCAGTGAGCTGGACTCTGTGGGACTCCTCATATATGTGAGATCATGCGCTGTTTTCTTTCTGCTTCTGGCTTATTCCACTTAGCATCATGGCCTCAGGGTCCATCCGTGTTGTGAATGGCAGGGTTATTTCCTCTAGTGCCATAAGGTTTGCTGACAGAATCGAGTCCTGATGTCACCAAGTCCACGTTAAAAATACTAAGAAAGTCATCTTTAAAACATGGCACATAGAGACCAGAGTTACAACGCAAATGGAAGACCTGTATAGTTCCCGACGGGGCCATGAAGAGAGTATAACAGAATAACAGACAGACACCTCCTCCCTGAGGCCCCGTTTCTCACCCAACAAGTGAGGGGCCCTCATAGGCCCCTGAATCGCCCTGAAATTCATTTCCGATCCAATCTTTCAAACAGCCTTAGTCCCACAGCCCACTGCCTATCCCACAGCGTTTCCCGGGTCAGCCCTCAGACTCACCAAGACCCAGAAGGGCAGACAGCCAGGGCGCCATGGTCCTTCAGCCCGTCCGGAGCTCTGCGGCCCAGGCGGGGTCCTGCAGGGGCCGAGGCCCAGGCACAGGATGTGATGAGGATGCCGGGCCCCCTCTTCCCTTCCGCCATCAGCCTGGCTCTTCCTAATTGAGGCTCATCAAGCGAGAGCCGTCCCCTCAGGAGAGTGACTTGCACACCAGCTCACAGAAGCTCACTTATCTCCTCCCACCAGCCCGGGGTGGCCCCATGGCTGCCCCTTGGGGCGTCGGGACAGAATGCTGTCTGATGGATCTGCTACCTGGAACAGTTTCAGGGAGCTCTCTGTGCACATTTGAGGGTAGAGCTGGTGAGCAGGAGCGTCCGTGGGGGCCCAGCAGCACGTTCAGCACGCCCCTGAGCCTCGATGGTGTAGCCAGGAAGCGGCCAGTGTGGCTGGAATTGAGAATGAAGAAAGCTGAGATGGAGACCATTACAGAGGTCATACAGGTGTCCCCGCCTTGGTGCTCTTGGCATTGGGACCAGGTGATTGTTGGTGTCGGGACGGGCCGCCCTGTGCTTCGGGAGGCCCAGCAGCCTCCACGGCCTCCTCCACCGGACATCTCCAGCACACACCCTCTTCAGGGTGACAACCTGCAAATCTCCAGACATTGCCAGCTGTCCCTTGGAGGACAAAATCACACCCAGTTGAGAACCGCTGGGTTAGATCATTAAGGGACTCCAAAGGCAAGAAAAACGTGGGTATACAAGGGCGCCTGGGTGGCTCAGTTGGTTAAGCCTCCAACTTCAGCTCAGGTCATGATCTCGTGGTTTGTGGGTTCAAGCCCCGCGTCGGGCTCTGTGCTGACAGCCCAGAGCCTGGAACCTGCTTCAGATTCTTTGCCTCCTCTCTCTCTGCTCTTCCCAACTCACTCACTCACTCTCACTCCCTCTCTCAAAAATAAATAAAAATTTTAAAAATAAATAAATAAAGGCAGCTGGGTGGCTCAGTCAGTTAAGCATCCGATCTCAGCTCAGGTCATGATCTCACAGTTCGTGAGTTCAAGCCCAGTGTCAGACTTTGTGCTGACAGCTTTGGGTTCTGTGTCTCCCTCTCTCAGTCTGCCCTCCCCCACTCATGCCCTGTCTCTGTCTCTCAAGAAAAAAAATTCCCCTGTCCCCCACCCCCATCAGCCCTCAGTTTGTTCTCAGTATTTAAGAGTCTCTTATGGGGGCAAGGGGTGATGGGCCTGGAGGAGGGCACTTGTTGGGATGAGCACTGGGTGTTATATGGAAACCAACTAGACAATAAACTATAAGAGAAGAAAAAGAATAAACAAAAATGTGTAAGAAAAGATAGAAATTGGTGCCCAGACATTTCTTTGTCACCTGCCCTACCTTTCAGGCACTACCTCCTTTGACACAAGACTGAGAAACATACAGCTTCAGTCTTACGCAAATGGGGAGACATGAGCGTAGAAGAAAACGTGTTTTCCCAGCTGAAGCCTGCGTGCCGGGAGCTGGGTAATCGAGCGACCGCCTCCGCCTTCGCACGCGCACGTGCTCCTAGGAAGGTCATCTCTTCAGTGGTTTCTCTCCACCCCGTGCTTCTCATTTCTGAAATCACAATCCGTGCGGACTCGTTCCTCTTTGCAAAACTTCATTCTGTGTCTTGCAAATGTACAGTGTGTCGCCAAGCGTGTAATGCCGTGGAAGTCATTCATCTTCCCGTTGCACACGCAGGGTTTACGGGCCATTCATGTCTACAGAACAGTTATTTCTTCAACACAGTCACCCCTGCAGTGTCCTAATAAGGGACAGCCACGCTATGTCCAGACATCTCCACTGCAAACAGTGCTGAACTGAATATCATTCTGCAGACGCCCCTGTGAACATACGTGAGAATATCTCTAAATTACGTATCCGCATCCTGCCACATCTTTCCCTCGCTGCTAAACGGCACTCCCGACTCAGTGCACCAGTTCCTCCTCCCCCAGCAACACGCAGGAGGGTCCCCCACACCCAGAACCTGAGCTTACCCTGCCTCCTGGTCTTTGCCAGTTTCTTTTCTCTAACGCCTGATGAGGCTGAGCATCTCATCACCTGCTCACCTGAGCTTGGAGTTTCCCCTTGTAATTTAGAAACCTCTTTCTGGCTTAAAGAATAATTTTTTAATGTGTGCACGGTCGTGCAGCTGGTGGTTCTGCCGAAGGAGAGTTGGACCCAGGCTCACCCATCTGTTCCGGAGTCTGAACCTTACCTGACACCCCAGCGGGCGTCCCCCCCGCCCCCAGTCACTGTCCAGCAGCACCACATTATTCCCCCCTCGGTGATTGTCGTCAGTCAGCACACGTGCTCAGCCCCTGCTCTCCTCCTGCCCCTCCCTCCAGACCACCTCGCGGTTCCAACGATGCCTGCCGTTAGCTTTCTACTCTGCTCCCCTTTGTCAGACTTTACTGGAAAAGTTATTGTTAGCACCAGCTTTAGGGCCCTCCTCTGATTCATATCTCTTTTAAAACATTTATTTTAATGACATAACTGAAAAAGAGAAATTCACCAAAACCAGGAAGAAACCGTAAATCCCCCTGGAAATGCCCTTTGCCCCCCCCCCCCCCCCCCGAGGACCCCCCCCCCCCCCCGCCGTGGTCAAATTCTTTTCGTTCCCTCACAAAGACGCTTCCTTATCCACGGTCAGTACTTGGAAGGCTTCGACTCTCAGCGACGCCTAGAACACTGTACCAGACGCATTACGAATGCCCTCCGTGCCCAGACTGCCCCTTATTTCTTGACCTCCTGTATTTGACGCCAGTGAGGGCTCTTTAAGCGTCCGTGGACATCGTGTCTGCTCGGTGACCCAGAGCATCTCACACCTGCTCTTGCAGGCCACGCCCTTTGCTTTCCAAGGGTCACGTCACGGGCTTGCCTCGCTCGGTAGGTCATGAGTCCTCGAGACAGGAAGCTGTATCTTCGTGATGTGTGTATCCCCAGCGCGGATCCAGGGAAGGGGGTGATGTCTGTACACATTTCTTGAACGGGTAAATGTACAAGGGACCAGGAATCTGTTGAGAGACACTTGATGGGGCCCGGAATTTCTTGACACTTGACAAACTGGCTCCAGTCTTAAATCTTTGGGGGGCTCCAAGGTGATGGCTCCTGCTGAGTAACAGGAGCAGGACGCGCCACGGACCTGGCCTTCCTTAAGGAGCTCTTCAGCACTGGAGTCTGCGTACCCAGTCCTGGCTCTGCACTCAGGACACGATGAGGGTGGCAGACACACGGGCTGGCCGGAGGAACCCTGGGGGGCGGGGGGAGAGTTGTGTGTCCACGGTCCCCTGAGGGCGTCCTGGTGCAGCCGAGCATCGGTCACCTCCTGAGGGGGCTTCCTCTGTAGAGACCGTCAGTGTGGAGGCGCAGAGTGGGAAGAGGGCACCTGGAGAAGTGACTGGGGCCGGGGAGGAGGGAGGTGATGAGAGGCGCCCCTGCCAGCCCTTCTGTCTGTCCTTCTCAGGCTGGCTGTCCTCCAAGACATCACCTGCAAGGAAAGATATGGGGGTGAGACTCCGAAAGGAGCCTTAAAACTATCCAGTCCTGGGGCGCCTGGGTGGCTCAGTCGGTTAAGCGTCCAACTTTGGCTCAGGTCATGATCTCACGGTTTGTCGGTTCGGACCGCACAGCAGGCTCTGTGCTGACAGCTCAGAGCCTGGAGCCTGCTTCAGATTCGGTGTCTCCCTCTCTCTCTGACCCTCCTCTGCTCATGCTTTGTCTGTCTGTCTGTCTGTCTCTCTCTCTCTCTCTCTCAAAAATAAATCATTAAAAACTATCCAATCCGTGTGTGTGTGTGTGTGTGTGTGTGTTGCAGAGGTGGTTGGCCGGAACAGGGAAGGGCAGTGATGTCACGTCCAGTAAGGTGATGCCCCCACCTGTCGTCTTCTTCCAGATGCCTTCTGTCTTCCCCAAACACATCCTCCCCCCAGCCCAGCCTCCCCCCTTTCTCCCTCCCGCTCACATTGATTTCTTCCTGGAAGTCCATGACTGGGAAGGAGCTGAGAAAGAGAAGATAGAAGCACTATGGCAGGTCTGAGAAAAAGGCGAAGGCTTTCTACTGGGGGAGTCCACGTTTCCTTGCCTGTTACACTTCACCTGGTTCTTGGTCTCACCATCAGTGTTCTCTAAGGGGAGTCAGTATCAGAGTCTCGGCAGGAGATCCACCAGGGGAGGGGCTAACCCTCCCACCTTCAGAACACCAACATCGGCAAGAGAGGAAGAGAAGAAGTAGGACAACGATGGCCAAGATCCTGATCACAATGGGAAGGTATCCATTTTCAGGAGCAGGTGGACCTAGAAATTAGTAAACAGTAAAGACCTGTGTTTGAGCTCTTGATGGATTGATTTATCCATTCAACAAACATTTATTGTGCGCCTTCCCTACACGAGGCAAGTTATTGGGTGTTTGGGAAACCAGAGTGAACATACCCAATGATAGAGTCTATGCCATAGAAGTATTTGTACACAGAGAGTTAAGTTCTAGGACAAAACCATTTGTGCTGAATTATAAGGGAAGGTTTCTTTGGGGGGTGAGCCCTGAAAGATAAGAAACACCCAGATCTCTGACGTGAGGGAGACTTGCCTGTGGGCAGAGGGAACCGCATAACATACCCCGACTCAGGGGCGAGACGGGGCCGTGTGTGACCCACACACAGAGGGGCTCCTGAGAGTGATGGAAAGGTCAGGCGGCGTCAGCCAAAGTCCAAAACTGGAGAAGAGAGTCTGGATTCAGGTCTAAATGCAGTAACCAACCACAAAGGGATTGACAAGCAAAGAGCGATGTGGTTTTTAAATCCCAGATTTTCTGTGTGACCCGTGGCTTTAAGGGGCCAGGTGGGAAGAGAAGGCATCAGGGAATGTGCTGCGGGCGGTGGCAGTGGTGGGGGAAGGAGGTAATGGACTTGAGGAGGTCTTGAGGAAACGGTGACAGTGGAGGTTTGATGTTGGGCGTGCGTTGGTGCGGGGAGCAGAAGAGAAGCATGAAACCTCGTTCTTGGTGCCCTGACCAGTGGAGAGGATGAGCGGGCCCCACTGAGACGGGAAGACCAGTACAAGGAGGTTTTGACCCTTACTGATCAAGAGCCCTGCTGAGATGCCCAGCAGGTGTCTGAGTCGATGTCCAATAATCCGCGGTCATGAAACCCACAGGAGCAGTTGTGACGGGAGTGCTCAGTTAGGAGCCGTCAGCAGATACTGAACAACTAAAGTCGATTATTTTTATTCTACCCGGCACCCCTGCACCCCTGCCTGCGGGCTGGTCATGCACAGACTTCCCCAGTCCTCCCTACCCTCTTCCCTGCTCTGTCCCTGCTATCTTGTCCTCAGGTCCCTGCTTCCTTGTGTCGATCTTTCCATCCGTAACCCACGCACCCTCCCACAGCTAGTCTGTAGTTCCCAGAATGCACCAGGCATGCGTGTCTCACACCTGTGCATCCCCCTCTGCTCCCCATGCTTGGACACGATCCCCTCCATGAAACCCTCCACCAGCCAGGAAAGCTGTGACCTACGGAACTCCGCCCCCGTCCACCCAGACCCCCGAGCCGCCCCGCCTGCATAGCCCACAGCCTTAGAGGATCCTGATCGTAACCCATCCTGGACCTCCTGTAAATGGTCTGCATTCTCCATTGTGTTGGTGACCAATGAGAGACACTGCTGTGGTCCCAGAATCCTCTGTGGGTGATGGAAATGGTCTTGAATGAAGAAACCAGTATGGCCCTTCCTTTCCCTTTTCCGTCACTGTCAGCTAGTGATGACGGTCGGTCACCCCCATCTGCAGGCGGGACTTCCTGAGGAAGGGATGGGGGAGGGTGTGAGGATGCCCACATTCTCATGTACCCGTGGCACACCCCCCACTCCCCTGGCTTCTCAAGAACCACCACCCCAGATCACGGAGCACCTTTGTGTAGATGGCTACAGACCTTTCTTCCCAAGGAAAGTTTGCCTATATGCCAAATTGTCCTAATAAATCTTAAGTTTCAGGGTCCATACATCGAATGGAGTGGTGTCAGCAAGGGTCCTCTTACACGGCGCACAGGAAACCCCTTTTCCTCTTCCCCAGGAGGGGAGAGACAACGTCTACAACTCCACCTTTCCCCCCGTCTGTACTTTCTAGGTGAGTAAGTGTCTCTTTCTAGTTTATCATATTCAGACAGATTCCCGGCCCCAGACATCATGCAGGACGCCCTTGAGCACAGAGCTGACAGTCCAACCTCTTTCCTCACCTGTGACCAAAAGCTTACCAGGGTTGCTAGGCAGTGACCAGCTGTGGGGGTAGATTTTAGAAGAACCATAGCATCTATAGATACCCCATGGGCAGGAGTCACAGGAGAGCAGGAAGGCGTTACGGTCCTGTGTGGACGGTCCTGAGGGGAGGCACTGCTTCTACCTTTAACGGATTGAAGATTTCATAGTACTGAGATGTTGCACAGAGGACTGTCACGTTCTCTCCTGAGGCCACGCTGGAGCCTGGAGGAGCAGTCGGGGGCGTGTCCTTGGACGCCCCTGAAGAGCAGAGAGCCTCTTACCGTTCTCAGGGAGCCCACACAGCACCGCCATTCTCTTGGTCGGACCCACGAGAAAGAAGGCAGGTTGAAGTTCAACCAGTGCTGCTCTGTAGGGTTATAAGGACAAGACAAACACTTTTTGATTTTCCCGCAACCAGAGGCCAGACAGGGGCCGTACGTGTGGAGGGGGAGCTTGGTACCTGTCCCCATGAGGACAGTCTCCTGGGGGCCCCAGCCACCTTCCTGAAGAGATGTGGGACCACAGTAAGAACACAGAGCTTGAGACGCAGATGGATATGGTGGGAGGGCAGGGGTCCTATGACAGGGGCACATTGGGTGCAGTGTGGTGGGCAGCAGAGACGGGAGCTGGACATCTGCCCTTGGGGGTGTCCCTTACCTGTCACCACCAGATCCAGTGGGTCGCTGCGTCCTGACCAGACTCGTCGCTTCAAGTATACACAGCAGTAAGTCCCTGCATTGATGTGTGTCACAGACGGAATAAAAAACATGGAGACCTGCTGGGCTCTGTCTGAGGCTCTGTCGTGCCCTGGGATGAAAGCTCCGATTCTAAGTGCTGCCACCTGACCGCTCCTGGAGGCCCCTGTAGTGACGGGCACAGCACATTCGGGGCATCACGCCCCCGGCAGCGCCCAGGTGGAGGGCTGGGGCAGTAATCCTGGGAGACAGATGGGACATGAACCCCGAACCTCCCGAGGTCAGGAAACCCCTTTTCCTCACCCCCAGGAGGGGAGAGACGACTTCCGCCGCCTCCACTCGCCTCCGTCTGTACTTCCTAGTGGATTCACATTCTTTCTTCTGGCTTATGTCTTCACTCAGGCAAAAGATCTGGTGGGCAAAGCATCCCACGAAGGAAACCAAACCTGCAGTAAAGACTCTGATTGACCCCCAGGCGACGATCAACCTGCCCTTTACGTCCAGCTGCGTGTCCCCACTGACTCCGTCCCCCAGTCTCCTTACGGAAACCTGGAAGGATGCTCCCTGCTCCGCAGTCTGTGAGACGTGAGTCGCCGTCTTCCCGGCGTTGGCCTCCCTGAGAGAGACCGCTGTCCACACCGCTCCCGTCTCCGCCTTTGCAGTTCGTCAGCGGCAAGTGGCCACACCTGGTCAGTGAGGGACCCCCGAGCCAGTACTTGGAGTCACCTTGCTGCTCAAGGTGACGTGTCCCCCAGGACCCCACACTCTTGATTTCTGTCCCCGACACCCTTCTCAGTCTGATTTGTTGTTTCCCGCCGTCTCCGAGCCACTGAACTTTGGGATGCTCTGGACTTGGTCCTTCAGTCTGTTTTTCCTTTCTGTAAGTACTCACTCCTCGGCGGTCCCAGCACGGCTTCCTGTCACCTGTCTATGCCTAGACATCTACATATCTGTAAACACCCGTGTACGTATCCATGTGTGCCTCACCCAACGAACTCTAGACCAATTTATCCAGCTGTGAACTCCTCGTGTAACACTGGAAATGTTCAACTAACTGTGTCCAAATTAGAGTTCCTGATATAGCCCAAAAGATCCAATTCAACTTAGTCTTCCCCATCAGTTTAAGAATAACTAGCATTCTGGGACCCCTGGGTAGCTCAGTTGGTTAAGTGTCCAGTTCTTGGTTTCAACTCAAGTCATGATCTCACGATTTTGTGAGTTTGAGCCCTGAGTCGCCAGGCTCTGTGCTGACAGCATGGGATTCTTATGCTTGGGATTCTGTCTCTCTGTCTCTGTCTCTCTCTCCCTCTCCCTCCCTCCCTCTCTCTCTACTCCTCCCCCATTTGTGTTTGCTCTTTTTCTCTCTCCCTCCCTCTCTGCCTCTCCCTGCTCATGCTTTCTCTCCCTCTCTCTCTCCCTCTCTCCCTCCCTCTCTCTCTCCCTCTCTCCCTCCCTCTCTCCCTCCCTCTCTCCCTCTCTCCCTCTCTCTCTGCCCCTCCCCGCCCATGCTTGCTCTCTCTCTCTCTCTCTTTCTCAAACTAAATGAGCTTAGGAGAAAAGAATAACTAGCATTCCTTAGCTTTGTTCCTGACTGGTCTCTCCCCACCCCTGGTGTCCTATGTGGAAATAAACCCTATGGGTCCATGTTCTTGTCACCTGCTGCCCCCACCCCGGGGTCCAGAAACCGTTACCTCTCGTTGGATCACTGTATTTAGTCCGTCCCCTTCTACAAAACCCGACAACAGTCCCCGTTCCCCCCCGGGAACCCTGAGGACTGTTCAGTGAGCCCCGCTAACTCAGTCCTTGCCCACTGCCCCCAGGAGCCGCACCGCGGTCTGGGTGATGTCGTGCCCTGCCCTCGCGCGCTCGGCTCCCTGCCCTCACCCCCACAGTGTTCGGACGCGCTGCCCGTCCTCCAGACCCCTGGCCTGCGTCCAGATGGCCGGCCTCGTCAGCTCCACATCAGCACAGAAACATCGGCATGTTTCCTGCGTGGAAGGCCGTCCCCCCCTGATAGCTCTGCTGCCCTTCCCGGGTGCGGGTGCCCCTGCGGCGGCCACGTGGGAACGCCTCTCCCCCTGCACACTCTCGTCAGCATTAAACACCTTCTCACAGGTTACATAGCGTGGTCATCTGTTTCATTCACATTATTCCCTTCAGTTAGAGCGCAAAGACATTTGGGTATTCAAAACCCTTTCCCCTACCGCATAGTACAGTGTGGAGGTCACACCAAAGGCTCAGGACATCTGAATTATGAAGGAATGAACTTACCTCGTGGGGAAGTTCTCAGATTAAAATAAGATAATGTTTGCAAAAGCTGGGAACACTTGGCAGGGGACAAACCCCAGTGAATTTTATACGGCCATTGTTAACTTTACACAGTGGGGCCTAATCTGAGGAAAGTGCTGTTTTCTTTTCTTTTTTTTTAATATTTTTAAAATATTTATTTTATTTAGAGAGAAGAGACAGAGTGTGAGCAGGGGAGGGGAAGAGAGAGAGGGAAACACAGAATCCAAAGCAGGCTCCAGGCTCTGAGCTGCCAGCACAGAGCCCAACGTGGGGCTCGAACTCATGGACCATGAGATCATGACCTGAGCCAAAGTTGGACGCTCAACCCACTGAGCCCCCCCAGGCGCCCCAGAAAGTGCTGTTTCCTGAACTTAACATGTATTGTACCTTAACTGATGCCACACTGTCATTATTTCATGTTACAAAGAAGGAACTTGGGGCTTAGATACAGGAAGTTACTTGCAAACAGTCACAGAACTCCCCAGTGTTGGGGTCTTCCTTCTGCTTCAGGCCTGTCTTCTGAGCAAGGGTGCCGGCCTTGTGGGGCGACCTCCTTAGGGAAGGGACCTGGAAGCAGCTGAGGCAGCAAGTGGGAAAGGACACGGAACACCCAGGGGTGTCCCTGGGGACGGGAGACGGGCCTCCCAGCCCCACCGTGTCTGCTTCCAAGAGCCGGCCTTGGCCACGTTCCCTCTCAGCATCATTAAAGGCCCTGGAGGCCCCTTCCCGACTCACCCCTGCTGGTAGGGAAGGGTCAGGCATGAGGAAGCTTCTGGAGAAGGAAAGAGGCGTCCCACCAAAACTGGGCACAGTGATGTGAATTTAAAAATTAGAAATAAATAAAACGAAGAGGGTTAGTGAGGGGACGACGAAGGGTGAAGGTCGGGACCCCACCAAAGCTGCCTGAGCCCGGCCCGCGGCAGGGCTGCTGAGGAGGGAAATGGGGGAAAGACTCACCATTTTTTGCCCAAATCCTTTGTTCCAGACGAAACACTGAAACAGAGAAAGACCCGTAAGAGATGTCTACCCTAGAAACCAGTGAGCCCCACACACCTGATACTGGACGCCAGACCCGGGTCCCATAGGAGAACAGTGACCCTATGCGTGATCTCTCTGCACCGAATAGCCCAGGACCCCCCAGAGGAAGAAGCCATGGAAAGAACCAGCCTAGGAACCTCAGTGTCTGTATTCTCTTCCCCTGCCACCTCCCCCATAACCCCCTTGGCAACACTCACAAAGTCCCAGCAGAAGAACGAACCCCAGGGTCGTGGCAGCGCTCAGCCCACACCTCCTTCGTGCCGCAGGCCAGCTGGACCGCAGTGTTCTCACGAGGACACCCCGCGGCCGGAGCAGCCTGGGGCGTGGGGCCTCCACGCCGAATCATGTGCACCTGCCACACGGAAAGAGGACCGGCTTATTTTGCAGGACCTGGCTCTGCCTTCCGACTCTGCACCGGAGCTCGGGGACCGGGCCGGGGTTCGCTGTGGTCTCCTGCTGTAATGCCACAGCCGCACGGACGCCGGAGATGTGCGCAGTGCTCCCAGCAGGAATCACCGTTTTTTGCCCGAATCCTTTGTCGTGTCTTTGTGGATGCAACAGCCGATTGCCATTCCCACTTTGGAAAGAAGGAACTTGGCGTTCCGGGGTAGGACACGGCTTGCACAAGTTCTCAGACTCAGCACATGCTCAGGTCGGGGGTTTTCTCTGCTGTCTCTGCTGAGCAAGAGAGCTGTCTCCCATGAGCTGGCCTCTCGGTGAATCAGGGGGCCAGGGCAGCCAGGGCGATGGCGAAGGGAAAGTGTCTGCAGCACAGGCAGAGCATTAACCCCTGACCTGCGAGGTGACGCGGGCCTGTGTCTGCTCTCTGTCTATTTTCAATGTCACTCTCAGTTATGTTTCCCTTCAGTATTATTATTAATGACTCTGGGAGATTTCCTTCTTTTTTTTTTAATTTTTGAGAGAGAGAGAGAGAGTGAGTGAGCACGTGAGCAGAGGAGAGGGGCAGAGATAGAGGAGGAGAGAGAATCCCAAGCAGGCTCCATACACAGCAAGGATTCCAACGCAGGGCTCCATCTCACAAACTGTGACATCATGACCGGACCAGATGTCAAGAGTCGGTCACTCAACCAACGGAGCCATCTAGGCGCCCCTAGGGAGATTTCCTCCTTGACTCCTCTCTACCGCTGGGGGAAAGATAAGGATCTGGAAGTATTCTGGAGAAGGGGGAAGATTTTCCTCCGTAGGTTGGTGCAACAGTGAAGATTAAAAGCTAAAATGGATTCTCCAAAGATGACATACAGATGTCCAACAAACATGAAAAGATGCTCAACATCATTAATAATTAGGAAAATGCAACTGAAACAAGAAGATATCACCTCACACCCATTAAGATGGCTACTATAAAAAAAGGAAAAGAAATTTTTAAAAACCCAAAATAAAATAACAGTTCCTGTTATTTTGGGATCTTCGTGAGGTTGGTGGGAAGAAGTTGGAATCCTTTTGCGCTGCTGGTGGGAATATAAAATGGTGCAATGCTATGGAAAACAATATGGCGGTTCCTCAAAAAATTAAACATCGCATTACTTTGGGATCCATAAATTCCACTTCTGGGTGTATACCCAAATGGGTTGAAAGCAGGCTCTGGAAGAAATAGTTACACACCCATGTTCATGGCAGGATTATTCACAGTGACCAAAAGGCTAAAGCAGCTGACCTGCCCCTCAATGGATGAGCGGATAAACAAAATGTGGTCTCTACACACAAGGGGATATATTCAGCCTTGAAAAGGAAGGACCTTCTGGCGTGTGCTACAACATAGGTGACCCTGAGGACCTTTCCCGTGAAACAAGCAGACATGAGAAGACAAACACTGTATAACTCGTTTGTGTGTAGAGAAGCCACATGTGTAGACAACAGAGTGGGGAGTTGGTTAATGGGTGTAGACTGTCTGCAGCGGCCGAGGCTTCACTTGACGAGATGGGTCTCATCGTCCCCTGTTTTCTTCCCAGAGCCACCAAGGTCAGGCCTCAGCCACCCTCTCTCTCCCCCCCGGAGAGCTCACCGGGGTGCCCCAGGTGAGGGTGGAGTCTGCTTGAGATCCTCTCTCTCTCTCTCTCTCTCCCTCTCCCCCTTCCCCCCCAAAGATAAAGAGTAAGAGCAAAATGGTTTTCCTGGTTACTAACAGGTGTAAAATGTTCCGTTCCTTGGATGAGCAAGTTCCATAACTTGCCTAAGACGGCTCATCCTTCTGGCTTCTAGTCTTTCCACGGTAAAGACATCCAATCAACCTGCTTTTACAAATGCAGTCAACTTTCTTTTACAAATCCTGTTGCACACATGCATGTGTGTCCGTAGGCCACAAGCCAAGGATGGAAATTGCTGGGTCTGATTCTGTTTTTTTTTTTTCATTTTTAATGTTTATTTTTGAGAGAGAAAGAGAGACAGAGTGCAGGCTGGGGAGGAGCAGAGAGAGGGAGACACAGAATCCAAAGCAGGCTCCAGGCTCTGAGCTGTCAGCACAGAGCCCGGTGCGGGGCTTGAACTCATGAATCACAAGATCATGACCTGAGCTGAAGTCAGATGCTTAACTGATGGAGCCGCCCAGGTGCCCCTGTATCTGCATATTGAATAGATATCATATCGTCAGGGCGATTCTGTTCTGGAGAGGTCCCTAATGGTGTAAGGGAAGGGGACAGTTAATGGGAGACTGCCCCTAAGCACGGCCACAGCTTTGTGCCCTCCCTCTGCATTAGCGACAGGAGGGTGAAGTCAGTACGGAGACGCGCTCCGGCACAAACACTGAGGGTAGTTTGTGTATGAGGGAGAGAGAGAGAGAAACAGAGAAACAGGAGACAGAGTGAGGTTAAAATCTCCTCCGCTTGATACAGTAAGATTGTGAAGTGGGAATAGAAACCCTTATGTTCACTCAGGGGAAGTAAGCCAAGTGCTGGCTCCGTAATGTTGGCGAAATATCTTTTTTTTTTTTTTTGAGAGAAAGAGAGAGGGCGCAAGTGAGCAAGGGGCAGAGAGAGAGAATTCCAGGAGGGCCTGGGGGAGGGAGAGACAGAGACAGAGAAATGGATCCCCCGCCAAAGCGAGGCTCCAGCTCACGCGAAACGGGACTCAACTCAAACTGTGAGATCAAGACCTGAGCCCAAGTCAGCCATTGAGCCCG